>JSYX01000171.1:0-60012 GCA_000787465.1 Thermomucor indicae-seudaticae
CTGTTGTCGTCCTTTTGATCTTTTTGAATATTTTTTGTGCGCACGGGATCTATCGAGAGACTTGTATTTCTTTCCGTACACTTTTATTTTTTTCCCCATGATGCGAATAAACCACGGTGAAGTTCACTGACCACGAAACGTGTTTCCAAACTTCTATTAAAGTACATATGGATATGTCTCTGTTTTCCGTGTTTTCTTTTGTGATTCACTTAATTTTTTTGTTATGACCAACATTACCGCTGCTTGAACTGGTTGATGTTCATAAATTTGTATATTGTTATTTAACTCAAGCTGGAATATCAAGTATTGGGTCTTTTGTAATGCGCGTTGCCTTGCATTGATTGCCTGTTGTATTTTTTCATAAAAGAACCAGTGACAGACTCGGCAGATTGTTCTGCTCCTGGCATCATCGCATTAGAATCTAGAGTATACACATACAGAAAATTCTTCAAAGTCTGAGTATACAAACGCGCTAAATGCCAGACAGTGTCATAATTGCATTTTAGTCTCGATCTAGTCTTCACTAGTGCCATTGCTATATTATAGTCTCAATCGCACAACTGACCCATGCGTCTCATTCGTCCAAAGCTTTAGCACATTCGAGCATATATAACCCTCTAGAACTGTCATTGTAGTTTTGCTCGAATCGGTCCAAAATAAATCCTGGACAGAAGTCTCAAAGAACTTATTGTCTGTTTCTTTATTATAACACATGTCACATTGCCGTTGGCGCAGTCGAAGATTTGGCTTGAAGCTAGTTTCGACTAGCCGTGTTTAGTATTACGGAAAGAGCTCGCCAACCTTATATCTGTAGCGTGTGCTATAAGCAATGCATTTTACTTGAACTGCTCATATAAATTGTTCTTAGTCTACTGCAAGTGCATGTCTTGAGGGTTCCCTAAATGTATAATATATTACACAATTTGCAGCATTATGTTGGACCAGAAAGTCTGTCAAAAATTGTCCCCTATTCAAAAATTTGTGGTCCGAAATCTATTTTTCTAAAAGCTTTCACTCCTAGATCGTATGTCTGATTTTTCTCCTGATGCATGGACGCAACCCTCCCTGTAACGACAATCCTCTGTCCCAGATAATAATTGCTGACAACACAAATCGTCTGATTAAGCCTTTTAGCTCAAATATGGTGCCGCAGTCGATGCAATCTGTTATTTTTATGCAGGAAATCCACAAAGCCTGCATTTGCAGTATGTTGGCTTCAGCACACACATAGGTTGTGTGAACATAGTGGTCTCATACGGCCGCCGGCGTCAGGTCAGGCTCGGCATGGCCTGATTCCGAGCCATATATGAACAGCTGAAGCAAAAATGAGTAAACTGTATCGCTGATAGCGCAAACAACCTGCGGCAGTTCTGTAACGCATCAGCACAAACTCACGTTAAGCCAAGCGCGGGAAGCGATCCTGCAAGCGCAAAGCATGAGAAGGATGTATGTCATTAGATACCGCCTCTTCCGAAACACTTTGTGCAAGCTGCATGAAAGAAGGGTTCAGACTTAACCAAGCGTAACTAAGAGAATGAAAAAGGCGATTAAGAAAACGTGGAGTATTTATAGCAAAGAAGGCATCAAATCCGTCTACCATACGAGGGTTCGCGAGACTGTAGAGGGTATTTTGCAGTAGGTTCTTGTGAGTCACTATAACCTGAAGAAACTTACGCTACTAAATCAAAATCAAAGCTTTACTGCGATATCCTTGCGAAAACTGACGTGATCAAGGTACTGGGAGTCAGTAAAATAGAAACCTGTAATGATGAAATCAGGTATTTGCATAATTGATTCAGAAAACCATTTATTGCATAAATGTTTCAGACAATAAAAGACAGATCTCTTTCTGCTAAAAGCTGGAACCTTGGTACGTAGCCTACCGGCTACGGCAACTTTCTTTACAAAACCAGATATGTTCGCGCGCCATTTTTAATGCCATCTTTTCTCCTTCATACACTGTGTTTAGTTGCCTGTGATTGCTCAGAAAATCAAAGGGTTTCATATGCCGGGAAAAGGTATTTCCTCTCCAAACTCTTTGTTCCACTTCAACATTGATAACATAGATGTATGAAAGAACGAAAGTTAAAAATATTAAGCCGTTTGTTTTTGCGCTTTAAGGGGTATTACTTTGCGATATTAATGGAAAAATTTGTAATTTGTGGTAGATAGGCACTAGCACTTAGATCGAGGATATACACTTCATTATAGAATGTCTTTCCATCGTATCCGCCAAACATGAATAATCGACTGTCGTGTAGAAGCATAGTATGGTATCCACGTGGAGCTGGTGCCTGCCCATAAACCTTGCGCGATTCCCATGCCATTGTAGCTGAATCACACGATATCAGATGAGACTGCTTTCAGTTACCTGTGAGGTAACTTACTCAAGTTCAAAAGTAGCAAATCATTGCAATATCGATTACCGTCGTGCCCGCCAGTGACAAATAAATAAGATCCAACATTGACCGAGGCATGCGCTAAACGTTTCGGTAAGAGAGGCAGCTCAAATTCTGGAGCAATATCTGTCTCCACCCTTGTCCATATTTTCAACTCTATGTACGCAGAATAACTTTATCAAAACGTCTGATCGGCAAAGTTATCATAAAATTGGCGTGTTCCTCGTACCCAAGTTCAGCACATGTACGTCGCCGAAACAGCCATGGCCGTCGCTGCCACCATAAACAATAAGCTGGTCTTGAACCAGGCAAGAGCTATGGTATCCCCGCGCAACTGGTTTGGAGCCTGTCGTTTCGACGAGAGACCAAGTGAGAGTTTGCAAGTCGAGGGCATGTAGATCGTTCAATGCCCTCGATCCATCACCACCTCCAAAAATGTACATGCATCCCCGCCATATGAAAGCTGTGTGGGCCCTACGCTCTGGAGGAGGTGTCCCTTTCGTATCTGGTTTGGTCCAGTTCATGGATACTTCACAAGAAGCCAGTTTAAAAGCGGGACCACATACATATCAGTGAAAACAAGGGTGTTTCCTACCAATATCGAGGATATACAGATCACTGGTATAAGATGTCTTGTCGCCTCCGCCAAAGACGTAAATTCTTGATCTTTCTGGATCTGCCACCGCAGTGTGACCACGCGATGGCGGTGGACGGACGCCGCGCACCTTGGGCTTAAGCCACTTGAAGGTATCTAATGAAACAGAAGACCAAGCATGAGAAGGAGCGAGATGTTCTACGTTAAAATGGCACCGCTGGGAGATACAAGATCAAAGCCAAGAGTATATATATACCCATTTCCAAGATATAAAGTGACCATAGACATCCGTGGCTGTCAGCACCACCAAAGACGTACATCAAGTCGTCCACAGCGACGCTGGTATGTGCACGCATTGGCCTTGGTATGGTTCCATGGACAGTCGGTCTCGACCAATACATGGCCGGGGATGGGGCTGGTAACACTGGGACATCTTTAGCCACCACAAAGTTTTTGCGTTTTGATCGTCTTGCGTCCGCGATAGTCTTGTGATATGCGACTTCAAGATCATGAGCATCTTTTTCTTGGTAGAGTGTTTCTGACGCATTCGGATTTGCTGATAAAGTTGATGACCCGCAGCTGATACCTCCAGTGCAGTTTCTGTTGGGTCGTAGTGGTGATGAAGGTGGTGACCGGTTATTATTTACTGTCGTTTGGTAATGCTGTTGCGCAGCTACAATAGCTAAAGTTGATTCCCGATGCCCTCTGTTACTCTCGCTCACTCTTCCTCTATTCTTACTTACAGATAACGTCTTTATTCAAGGGCTTGCTTTCTGGCCATGTTTTTGGGCTACTGCCTGGTATCCAGTCGCAATAGCTAGGATGAGGCGCATCCCTTAACGTTGGGCGCGGAGCCGCAGTCAGGCCATGTAGTCCTGCAGCTGTCTCCTGCGCCGGTGACTGTGGCAGGAACGGACCCTCCTCTTCTTTCACAGCAGCCATCGCATTTTCAGTGAGCCTTTGGGTCATAAATAATCAAACAGTTTGTTAGAGTCATATTCGTTGTCTCTTCCAGGTACATTGAACTACTCGAATCAAGCTCCTGTGGTACAACGCATCGAAGTTTCCTTTTTCTGATCGACGCTCTGGTTTCACCAATCTCCCACACGCAGGAAAGAAGCTTACTTGGATGAAGTGTTAGAAGAAACAGATAAAACCGAGGTTTTTGCCGAGGATGAGTGTTGAATGGCTGGTTTTAGTTGAGACGGTGTCGGTTGGCGATTGCTACTGCTACTTCCAGCCGAAGACAATGACCGACGAACGCGGGAAATCAAGCCAATGCCTCCACCTTTGCCGGTAGTATTTCCATTCCGCGAACCCGTTGAAGTAGTCGTCGACGGAACGATTGAAGATGATACTGGAAGTAGCGAGATATCCTTTTCAGCGCTCGAGGTATCCGTGCTGAAACTGGAGACCGACTCATTGGTCGTAGCAGCCACGTTCGTGCAACTATGACAATTTCTGCCTCGAAGTGAAAATATAGAATGGAATTCTTGGTCCATACAGAGCACAGAAGAAAAAGAAGAAGACGGTGATCGAACAAGTTAAGGAGAGTAAAAGAATGAAAAAAGGGATCCACGTGAGTGAGAAAAAAGTTCGCGCACATACGATATGCAGCAATCTTGTGTCCCTTGAGTACGACCCATCCAAACGCGCAGGTAAAACAATGAAAGGTCGCCTTGCGTCTATTGAAATCTTGCTTATCTACTCTATGACAAGGTCCCGAGATTCTCTTTTGGCAGTGCTAGCCTTTATTATCAACACTGTTCCATTTATTCCTACCTACTCGGTGTCCTACGAAGAATGATGATCACTTTGCTTCTTCGGCTTCTCATGTACGAGGTATCACAGAACACTGGCCCGTATTGATGCCGCCAATTACTTGCCTGAGTATATTGCCAGATTGAAGCCAAAAACGTCAACACTCCATAACCCTTGGTAAAAGGCGTCTTACAGAATATCCTACTCCATCCAAAGGACGCCATGTCCCCAGAATATCTAACTAACAGCCCCATGATCAGGCTAAAGCATGACCGTTCTTTCTACATCCAGATATAAAGCTTCATGGAATATCATATTAACTTCTCCCAGGATCGAATCTAGTTTCAGGAGTCGCGCTGTTAAAGCATGATGTTAGAGTAGACGCCTCGTCATCTCGAATCCTGTTTCACGGCAGGAGAGAACAAGCAACAGAACAAAGATCAACAAAACTTTCTGTGAGTTGAGCACCAACTGGGTCAAAGTTCCATAAGCATTTTCGGTGATTACGCACATAGCATACAGACTTTTGCCTCCCCTCCGCCCTAGCAAATGCATCTTCATATTCAAGAGAGAGGCAGTGAATAAGTCCTCTGTCTTGTAGACATGTAAGACATACACAGCTGTATTTGCCAGCCTGCGCCATGGAGTGATACAAATATTATTACAGGGCAAGGTCCGTCTTGCTATGGCCATCCTAATCTATCGTCTCTAGACAACGCGTTCAACTTCGTTCAACAACTCCTGGTAATCAAATGATTCCGGCGACTTGTGGAACTTTTCCACGAGCTTAAACTTGCTTTCGCCTCCCGTGGCATAGAATTGCTGAAGGACAAAAGCAAGGAACTGCGCATTCTGCGTATCGATCATACGCGGATTGTCTGAAATTTCGCCCTTCATCAGCACAATGCCTTTACTTTCAGAAAGCTCGGGGAAGTGAGTGATTGTCAAAAACGGGCGAGCTTCAGTTCCCTTTGCCTTGTACTCCAAAAGCGACGTGAAGTGACATTGATGGAAGTTAAATTGCATAAAAAAGAATTCGACGCCTGATTCTCGAGGCATCGGTACGACAAACTTGCAAAAACGTTAGCCACGACTCAGAGTTATGCAATCGCAGAAACTTACTATTGGGTACTGTTGACTTCGCTTAAAGATCGTGTCGTAGGTTTTTTTTGGAATGACCGCTGTGATACAGTCCTTGTCGGCATGATATTCTGTCCAAATCTTCGTAATGGTTTCCTGGTTTTCCTTCTCTAACAGCTCAAGCTTCACGATCTTGTCCAGCGTCTGATCCAAAACGCTATTATTCGACTGTCCTTCTTCGGCATGCATTCCCGTCCCTGGCTTACCGGTGCTGAGGATTCGTATGGCAATTTTGCCTTTGCAACAACGGCTTCGGGTGACGACGGAACGGGTTTTGCCTTGGGTTGAGGAGCCACAGGCTGTCCTACTGGTTTTGGCTTTTGCGATTTCAGCTTCTCTTTCGCTTCGGCTTTCAGCTCTTCGACTGAGATCCCTTTCCTGTCGTTAGTCGAAACAGATTAAGCTTCATTCATTGAGTCGTAAATAGTGAATCCTTATCCATACTGTTCCGCAATTTTTTTCAACTTTTCTGCATATTTCGCGTCGTAGTCGACTTTAACACGTGTAGCCTCTGTTGCGATTTGTCGGATCCGTGCTAAGAAATAACGGATCGTCAGCGGACAGGTCGCAGTAGCTGGAGGACATTCTCCTTTCTCGCTCACCGAACCGGGTATGACTTAGTAAAATGCTAGAGGAAACACTGATCACCTCGGCCTGCCGAGTTTGTCGAAAGAGTGCTGAAGACCGGGAGGATTGAATTGTCTTGGCTGCAGCCGAGACACAGCGCTTGCTAAGTAATGGCAGGAGCATTGCAATGGTAGACGCAAACAAAGGTGAGGGAAGCAGGTTACTGTACTCCGAAGTGACTTTTGCAAAGATCAGGGGAAAGCCGTTGGTTGTTTTGGATGTCGACCTTTCTTTTGCTAGACTTTAGAGGCGCCCGAGGGACTCGATAGGGCTCTTGTCCGACTTCGAGGAAAAGAATCAGTTATCTTAATAATATCTACGGTATCGCGCTAGTAGGTACCGTTATAATGGATCCTGTTCCAGCGAAAACGTGGTTAAAACATTGCTTAGGATTTGGAAGAGCTGCATACGGGAAATACCGAAGATATTATTGTCCACTGAAGCATATAGATAATACCGAAAACAAAAGTGACCTTCTTAAATGACGCTGACTTACCACAAGTGAGAATTTCTATTGTCATGTTGTCAATAAAGTCGTTCTGACCTGTTTGATGTGGTCTAACCGGGGCCGATTTCTTCTTCCATTAATGCACTGCACAGGCTATTCGATCCTTGGTGACCTTTTCTACAAGGCATCTCGTTTCGTGGAAGAAAAACCGACGGTTTTTCAGAACGCAGAAATGTCTGTATTTATGAGGAATGTGTCGGTTTGCGGAATCAAGCGGTATCTTGCTTCAAATTGTTTTTCAGGACGCTATTCTACTTTAATCCCTTGCGCACGCCATGCTCGATTCAGACGAAGAAGATTATGAGTGTCCCCTCTGTATGGAGGAGCTTGATATTGCGGACAGGAACTTCAAACCTTGTACCTGCGGGTATCAGGTAAGCGTTTTACTTTGCTCAGCAAGGAAGATAGATTACGAACCATGCTCTTTTAGATTTGTCGGTTCTGTTGGCATCACATTAAAGAAAACCTTAATGGTCGCTGTCCAGCCTGGTATGCTTTACATTCATCACAAAAGAAAGCGCAGCGTTCGGTTTTCTAATGGCATCTTGTATAGCCGAAGAGAATATTCTGACCAAATGGTGGAATTCGAGCCCGTTAGTGCCGATGAGTACGTGCTGCTGGAAGCATCTATAGAATAGCCAACTCAGACTTTGGTTGTCCATAGGATCGCAAGGATTAAGCGTGAAAAGAAAGAGAAAGAAAGGCAGCAAAAGGACATGGAAGCTGCCAATCGACGGCACTTGGCAAACATGCGTGTGGTCCAGAAAAACCTGGTGTATGTCATCGGTCTGCATCCCAAGCTGGCAACGGAGGAGGCAAGTATTGCTGATGCTTAAAAGCTCAAGGGGATAACCGTCTAACAATTTGTGACAGATTATTCGGTCGACAGATTTCTTTGGACAGTTTGGCAAAATCGCCAAGGTTGTGATTAATAAACGGCTAGTTGCCCCTACGTCAAACGCGAGCGGGACGACCACAATGCAACCAAGCGCTGCTGTATATGTCACGTATCATCGGAAAGAGGACGCAGCAAAAGCGATTCATGGAGTCGACGGAAGCGTCATGGCTGGAAGAATATTACGGTAAGTAGATGCTCATGCGTCTAATACAAGTTCTGGAGCTCAACATGCGTCAATATATTTTCAGTGCATCTTATGGTACAACCAAGTACTGTACTTATTATTTGCGGAACATGACGTGCCCAAATCCAACCTGCCTATACTTGCACGAGCCGGGTGAGGAAGCTGATACAATTTCAAAGGAGGAACTTGCGACAGGGTTAGTAGAAATACGTTAACAAGTCTGTATCGGATGTTTTAACCGTTGAGCGAACGACTTTAGGAAGCATCGTATGCGAGATCAGATGTCTTCAGATGCCGAGCACCGAAATCATCCAAATATGAATTCGTCTTCCCTGTCCAACGACTCAATATCTAACTCTAACCGCAAGCCAGCAACTTTGGAGTCTGTTGCGACGATTTCATACAAGAACTCGCGCCACGATTTGTCTTCTACGTCTAAGCCCGCATCTGTAGGTCCAAACGAAAGTAGTTATGCGGATGACGATAGGCCAGCTTTACCAGCTACTGCATCCTGGGCCAAGACTGGCAGTGGACCATCGACTCCTGTCATGAAATCAGGTGTCCTTCCTGAGCGTTCTTTGACCCCTGATAACTTTGGTCCTCCTCTGTCAGTAGCAGTAGCAGCAGCGGCAGCACAGAAGCAACAACAGCAAGCAGCAGCTGCAACAAAGAAAAAGACAGAAAAGAAGAAGCGCCGGGAACAACTTAATCAAAAGAACGAAAGCAGTAGTGGATCGCGGCCAGATACACCGTCCACCACACCGTCCACCACACAAGAACCAGAGACCGATACTCAGACACAAGGGACTGGTGAAGACACAGGCGATGCAGCTCAAGCCGGAAAGAAGCATCCACTATTCTACGACGGTTTAATCAGCTTCGTCCTTGGCGATGCCCTTACCGACATGTCGTCATTACTAAGTTACAGTGAAAGCGATGATGATATGCCAGTTGGCGTCTCAGCGCTGCATGACGACGAGGACGGTCAAAAGAGCAGTAGAGCCAATGACGAAGAGCAGGGAGAGGAGGAAACAGACGCGCTGGCAGTGTCTGCTCTTGACTTTTTAACAAGCTCAGTGCCAACACCTACATACACTGGAACCTTCAATCCCTTTGCACATCAAATTCTGCGATCGACAGGAAGCTTATTCGAAGCACCAGCACGGAAATGCTCTCGCTTTGGATTCGCACAAATATAAAAATTACGAAGTATATTTCCCATAATTCTCATCCCCGTATCTGCTTCTACTTACAAGAAAATAAAAGGTTTTCTTCCTTTTACCCAGATCAATCTACATTATTGCTTGAAAAAGCTACTTACTATACAGCGACACGAGTGCAGGAGGATGAGTCAGATACGGCACTATTGAGTTCAGCACTACAGTCCGTAATGACGGAAGACGCTGTGGAGCTAGTGGATAATTTTCGGCGCGGTTCCCTGCAAGATGAGGCACCGGGGACCATCAAGTGACCGGAAGCATCTTGATTCGAAGATCGCCGTCCATAGTCCTCATGCAGTGTGCTGGCGTCGTCAATTGGTGAGGGCGGAGGAGGCGGCGAGGCGGATAGGAAGCTGCCACCGGGAGATATTGGACTGGTGGGACTAGGTGCAGGCGATTCGACATTGGGTATAAAGTATGGCAGCTCTGTAGAGTCGACAGGATACAGTGGTAACGGCATGGGAAGATGGGATGGAACAGGGTAATTGGCGGGCACTGTGGCGATGGTCACAGGCAGCTTGATCACAGGAGTGAGGGCATTGTTCGACGCAGACAATGATGATACTGAGCTCGAGCCGAAAGGCCATGTGGAATGATAGCTGCCGCTTTCCCAAGGTATGGAGATGACTATCTGGTATGTGATCTCGAGAGGCTGCGAAGTTGAAAGATAGGTCGACGGAGGGGAGTTGGCCGGTATATAAAAGTGAGAAACAACATGATTATCGGTAGACTGCTTGGCTATGGATAGGTATACGTTTTCGGAACAGAGCGTGTAGGTTTTGGTTCTTTTTACGTTCAAGACGGGCGTAGATGATGATAAAGATGAAGAAGAAGACGGTGGAATATAAAGAGTAGTAGAAGTTGCAACCAATGCAACTTGCATGGACGTGATTTTGTGTTCCGATTTGTTGTTTACGGTAAGTTTGACGGTGCACAGTTCGCCTGAGTGGGACGATGGGTAAACGGGAAAAAATAAACGAACTTTATACGGAAAAATTCCACTCACCTGGACAATAGGCAGGCTTCACCACCTGAGCCGTGACCTCCAACACGTTATCACCTCGTTGAAAGACTTCTGCCCTTCTATGATCTTCTGTCGACTGTGCCAAGCTACAAGGGATGAGCGGCAGGTACAAGACAGGAGTTACTGGGGTTTCCAGAGTCCGGTCCTGCAGATCTAGATACCCTCGTAGTCTGTAATCCACATGATAACCGAGGTTTGGACAATGCATGGACGGCGGATAATTGGCGTTGGGGAGCTTGATAGCGAATAGATACATATGGCTACCCTCAGCCAACTCATTCATTATTGCTTGGTCTGGTTGATAAATAAAAATTAGAGTGTGTGTGTGCGTTGATGGGGCCCATCTCATTATTGAAATACCATTCTTCTCGATGCCCCAAACCAGTCCTTCTACTGAAAATATACTGGTTGTCGCTTTCGTATCCGTATCTTTTTCCTCGCACTCAAAAACGACACGGATGCCGTATGCTGATAACGGCCTATCCACCGTCAAAAAGATAGAACCTGGGAATATTCAAGTTATCATCCGGGATAATACAGTCGTTCGATAGAAACCAAACTAACCACTTAGAATAGCACCCGGGCCAAACGCAACAGGCCTGTCTTGCCAACTGGGATTGACAGACAATTTGAAGGATTTGACTGCATTACTCTTGGAGAAGATCATTTAAAGATTGCAATGGAGGAAAGAAAAAGAGAAATCATGTGCCTTTCTGGTTTCGGAAGTGAATTTCGTTAAGTTTGCAGGACCAAGCGGAATAATAAGCGCGTACCTTTTTGTATGCTACGGCTTTGAGGAAACGAACCAGGATATGCTTCCAATGCTTTTGGTGCAAGAAGCACACAGCATTAGAGAAGTTACTATGAAAAAGAGTAAACAAGATGATTGCCGATATATAGGTTGAAGGACGGGTCCCATGCATTCTTTGTTCATATCTCAAGAACAAGCTGGCACCATCAGTCAGCAAAGGTCAACTTCCTTTTTCTCTTTGACAGCTTGTTGCACTCCCCAAAACAATTATTGGAACCTGCCATTGTTCTGTAAATTGTAAAGGAGCTTGCATTCCTGGACGAATTCTTAATTATCTACATGAGGATCCTCGGCATAGAATGCCAAGCCATTGGTCGTGTAAGCATATCTCTTAAAGCTCATATTGACGTATGCCGCTACTTTTCTGAAGACTCTCATGCTTGAGCGGAAAACGTCAGAGTGAGCAGCTGACATCGGGAGACCCCTATTTGTTATAGTAAACATATCCCTGTTGGTTCACTGCTGTTTGTCAGAAACCGGCCTAGATACATTTAACATCGTATGCTATTCTTTGATATCGCCGAGCAAATAAAGTCACATTATTCGTGCTAAAAGCGAATGTTCAAACTGGGAACCACACATTTTACTGCAGCCTTGTTAAGGCTTGTTACTGGCTGTGAAACTGTTTGCGGTTAATCACACACTATGCGAGGAGATGTTTCCAAAATGTAGTGATGCAACCCTTAGGCGTGCGGCGAGACACATCTGTGAAAGATGAATTTGTAGGCTCAAGGAAATTTTTGGAGTCTTATTCTGCACGCCTTTTGCTTTTCCATGCCGTATCAACCAGAATAAGCGTGATATCAAGGTTGCCGAGAATTGCCTTGCCTTTGGTATTGGTAGGAACGCTTGTCCCGTAAGTTATAGACGCCGTTATGTGTTTATTATAATTGACATAGCTTAGCGTATCAATGTCTCAGGGCCGTTTCTTGGTAATTAGTGAAACCCCAATCCTGCTACGTCACTCCTATAGACACGCTCGTTTTCGCCAACGTTGATCGCCTGCGTACGCCAAGAGGTCGTTTCCGGATCGAAAAAGAAAATGACTGATTTGAAAATGCTTTTTGCATACTGTTGCTACACCTAAGGCAATAAAGATGATCATATTTAAAGCTATGGTAGGCATGTGCAGCGCAAACTATGATTGGCCGAGGCTTGGGCTGCATGAAAGAAGCGGAAATCCGGGTTCCCCAAAAGAGCTTGTTAGAATGCAGCAGCAACTACTGACGAAGCGTCCCAATTCACTCATTGAGGACTATGAATTCCATGTCTATGAATACGACATTCCTGGCGGCGCCCGAGATTTACCGTCAAGGGCGATAACGTCCTCCTGCGAATACGGACCATGTCCCGTCTTGGTCATGTCTCGACATGAAGGATTCCAATGGAATGACGAGCTGTTTGTGGCTCCATTCAGACGCAGTGCAGGCTTCAAGACTTGCAAAAGTGCGGACCGGAAGTTGCGGGAAGAGAGGATTTCGAAAGCCATAAGCAAGATAATCCCGGTGCAAGAATCACCTGTCGCTGCTTCTTCGACTCAAGGATCGCCGCTTCTTGTGACAGACCCTTTGTCTGCGCAGCAACATTTTCGCCATTGGCATGACCAAGACAGAGACCAAGTTATTGAATTAAGTTTAACCGAAGCCGATCGCGATATTTGGCCCTGATCTTCGCATTTTGGAGAAACTTTGTGTAGATACCACCCCTTCTGCAAAATAACCATCACATAATGCCTTTTTCCCCCGCCCTAAATTACTGAACTCAAGAAACCTCTTTTCCACACTTCGTCTCATTATTATACTACCTTGCGTGTTGCCGATCACAACTTTTTTGTGCTCTTTATCGTCGAAAAGCTGGGTGTTGAGCTGTCAAGAAGAATTCCCGCGTTTTCCCGCCTTCTTTCCGCCTCGACAAACAAACAAAAGCCGAAAATTTTACAACTTCTTCTCGTCCCAACACACCCTCCTTCGATCTTTTTCCAAGACCATGTCTCCGTTTGTGCGTGTCGCAGCCGTCAAGAAGCTTGCCTACGCCGCCGCAGCTGGATCCTTGATCTATGCTTATGCTCAAGAATGCAAGAACGACGTGATCTACTTTAACAAGGCCTCCAAGTAATCATCTCTCTCGACATCCTCCTCCTCCTCATCTTAAAGCATGCATATCTTCCATCATTTTTACTTTTTAATCTGTAGCGCATCTTGTTGCTGCTTGTACCTAGAACAATAACAATAATAGATCCCCTTAATACTCACTTGAAAGAAAGAGAGAGAGGCTTTGTGTGTGCTTTGGAATTACAAATTACGCCTGTGTATATTATATAATTATAAAGGGCAATGAAAAAAAGGAAAAGTAAGCTGCTCATTCCCAGAAGCATATTAGACTATGTTTCTCCGTGAAGGGTGAAGTAATGGACGGTATAAACGATGAATGGTAGTAGGACGCGCGGAAAAAAAAGGGGCGGCAAAAGACTGAATGTAGCAGGAAGCAAGGGATAGGGGGGATTACTCGTTGACCCAGGAGCCGCCTCGTTTGAGCCATTTTCCAAGCATGATAGTCATGTCTCGGACAACAAAGCCGCCAACCACGACATCGATCCTGTCGCATATCCTGGTCAGCTTCGAAAGGACAATGTCGCAAACCGGGCTTGTTCGGTTCTTGTCCTCCTTCATGACAAGATAATACTGCCACCAATTGACTGGATTGGATAACAAGTCAGCAAATCAAGATCGGTATCCGCCAGTTAAGCTAGAGACTCACTCAAGACGTGAATGCGCCCAAACATGCGCTGGAGGACTTCAATATAGTTGCGATATTGGTCTTCACTAGAGAAAAGTTTGCAATTTAGCTAATACTTCTTTGATTCATGCAAAGACACAAGTACTCACGCTTTCGTCAAACTGAAAGCGTTCATTCTTTCCACGGATTTGCTTAGCTTGGTTCCCCAGGACATAAACGACTGCGTCTTCCGACTTGAGATGGACCCTTCATGCACCATCATGCCTGGCATGTCCTTAACGTGGGTAGGACTAATGACTTGGCCCTGTTTACTCGCATCCATGCTTTCGCGCTTTAATTTCTTGGACAGAGTTGTGTTTAAACTCTCAACCGCATCTTCCAGAGTTTCGAGTAGCTTCAAGCTGCTTGTCAGGTCATCCAACTGTTGCCATTTCTCAAGGCGCGAAAGGTCACCCATCAAGCTCTCGCAAGCAGCTACTTTGACTTCAATGTGTGGTAGACGGATATTAGGCTGATTCCTAAGGATATACCGATCCCATGAATCGTTTTGTCCCTCAGGCCATTCCTCTTCACACTTACCACAGATTTTTGGGTATAAATAGACGCGGCGTGATATAAGCGCCTTGATCCATACTTTTTTCCAATGCGAGTACGAGTCGTAACGGCTGACTGGATTCGCTCGTGTCAATGACAACAGCACGGTGATTGCCATAGGTGGATGCAATCCTGCCACCGGTAGTACTAGAGTGGTTCGGTGTCATGTAGGGGATGTCGGTAGTATAAGCCATGCCAATCTCTGACTTTTGAGTGATATAATCCATCCCTTCATGTCCGTGTGACGACTTTGATGAAGAGATCACGTCCTTCATAAACAGTCCAAATAATGGCGTCCCTCCATGGCTACTGTGCGTGCGTTTGAGGGAGGGTGCTCCATCCATGCTCCGGCGGGATAGCCGGTTTGATGACTTTTTGCGAACAGATGCAAATCCACCACCAGACTGTCGGTTACTCGATGACTTTTTGGAAGAAGGGGTCTGTGGCTGGCTGGATACGCGCTGCATTGATTCAGCTATCATGGATATCGAATCTCGTCGTTTTGGCTGCTCGGACATGGAACTACTGGTTGACAGAGCACGGCTTCTTACTCCTTTATCCTTTGATTGCTTTTTCTGGATCTGTGGAAGACTGGTGCTACGGGGGGAAGTCGAAGGTGATGAGAAACCGTCGTTGTTCACAGCTTCTGCATTAGCGGCTTCCATCTCCGTGGCCATCAAGGGCGGAAGGGTCATGGCTGGCTGATACGTTGAGGTGCTGGTGCCACTGCCGACGGAGGCTTCCAGGTCTTCTTCCCCAAGCGAGTCAAGAGACGTCCCGGCAGAAGAAACAGACGACGCACTAGAAGATCGTCGTATGCCATCTGTTTGCTTTTTGCTTTCGTCGTCCACTCCAGCATCCTTACTAGCCAGTACCGCTGCTGGTTTCGAGCTGTGTCGCGGAAGCATGGCATGAACATCGCCCGATCCAGGTGGCGTGAACTCTTCAAAGCCATGACCAGACAGCGGGTGAGCTTCCTCTTCGTTTGGAGCATTACTCGGACGGTGAACCGTCATTTTTGGTCGTGATTGGGTTGGAGTACTTTCGGAAGGAACAGGGGACGGAGGACGTTGATTTTGCGAATCTGATGGCTGATTGCTATTATCATTAGGCGCACTGGGACTTCTAGCTGCTTTTGCTGACTGTGAAGACGACCATGACGACGTTCGTTCGATGCGTTCCATGGATGTGCCATATTGGTTAGGAGAGCCAGAGGCTCCGGACGATGTGGAGCTTGCTATAGAGGAGGAAGACGTCATCCTGCGTACAAGCGATGCGTAAGCTGGTTGTGACTCTCGACGTGTTGAGTAATTGCGCCTTGCAGGCCTGGAGAGCCATGATCTGGCGTCGTTATCATCGCCGACTTCCTCGTCATTCTCCATCTCAAGAGTTTGCATGCTGTATTCGTCTGTAATGTGGTGTGATAGCTCGGGCTCGTCGTGATCATCAAACGTTTCGTAAATATCATCCACATCCGATCTCGGTGAAAGGGCGCTTAACAAGCGTATGCGTTCCGAGTAAGAGTCATGCTTGAGGAAGAGGGGGAAAAAACGAGTTATGCCATGAATTTTGATGCGCTTTCGCCAATAACAACTCGCCCTGAGAGCGAACTTACTATTTCCTGCAGCCGCCTGCGGTCGCTTTCTTTCTCCACTGTTTCCAGTACACGATCCAGTAGTGCGATGGCTTCTGAATAGGCATCAATGGCACCCTCCACATCATTAGACGAATCACAAAGGACGGCTGAATTGGCCTTTTCGAGAGCTGTTCGCAAGATGATTTTCGACATTTGTCTCGAGGTTATACTCGTCGCATGTGAGTTAGATGGTGGAGTCTGTGCGGATGAGGTCTGTGGGGTTGTCGGAGCGCGTGAAGGTGGATGATACAGGGACAGACCGTCGTGTTGACTCATGACCAACGAACAGGTTGAGCGAAGCAATAGAGGCTGAATGAATGACAAGACAGGATGTTGGATTCCAACGTTACGCCCTATTCACTGGTTTTGGTCTGTTCCCTTTGAGTCTGTATTAGTTGCCCTAAAAAAGAAGCCCAGTCGATTTAAATTCTTGTCATACAAGAAAGGCCCGTCTTATCGCACGAGGTTTTCAGGCTTAAAAAAAGAAAGCCAGATCGTCCTTCGGGTTTCGATTCTTGTAGGCTGACAACAATGTCTTCACCTATATGCTCCCGAGTGACGATAGTCCAGCTTGCAGGCAAAGGGAGCATTCTCCTTTCCCTGGGCTTGCAATGTATCATTTGCTTTGGGTTATCGTTGGCGTAGCAACTAATACAATGGCAAGCGTCAAAAATGCCATCATACGACGACTCCTTGTTTTTCCTGGTTCAGCTGACACCCAACGCGCTTTAAAGAACTACAATAATACGAACTTGGAATTCCAATATTTGTCTGTCCGACAGATCAACAGCCTCTTCAGATAAAGGGTTTTCAGCTATTTATGTCCAGCGAAACTACCATATATACCGAAACGTGGTATTCCCAACGCTGTAGAACACGGTCAGCGCTCCGTTAAATTAGCTCAACAATTAGGGGACTTTGAGAGGCCGTGAATGATCGGCGTGCAAATTCTAATATTGTCGTAAGGGCAACACTATGTCGATGTTCACCGTCTTCAAGGCATCAGAATACACTCTTACGTTTTGGCATAACCCTCTATGCAGCATGAATCTCGATATAGTCGAGATCTTTTCAATGCATGGTAATCATTATAGCGTTTCAAAATCTCACGCAGTGTCCACAGGTGAATACGAATGTGCTTCCTGTTGAAAACCGTAGCTAGATCGATCGGGCGGTTGCTGTATGGCTGACAGATGCGGTGGCACAAACCGATGCGAGGAAATCGTGCGCATATTTGCTATCAGCCTGGACCTTTTGGCTGGAACAATAAACTGCAAGCTTTTCGTGGTACAGGGCATGACTTCCGATTCAATATTCAGCAATCTGGCTGTTCTTGACTAGTTCTCATCACGTTGAAAGGGCTGTTGAAGAGCGTTTCGCTGCAGTGAGCTTAGCCAAACTTGTGTGAGGCTTTCACAAAGAAGAAGAGGTTCAGGTTACTGTCCGCGGCCCCCAACCACGGTATTGACAAACGTTGCAGCACGTTGCACAAAAAGTTGGTTATTTCAGGCACACTCCCAATTGACACTCTTTGGTTACTTGCTGCATCCGCATTAATTCCCTGCAGAAAGGCCTTGCACCGTCTCCTGGCAAGTATTTCCATTCAGTTCCATGGACCTCTCTCGGTAACAAAAGTGCCCTGGCTTACGTCCGTGGGATACAGAGCCTCAAAGGCTGCCGATTCTGAAAAGCGGCGTAATTCTTCGTCTTTTCCCGTTATAGTGAAATGAATGCATTACGAAAACGTACGGTTCTGTGTTCTTTACTGTTTGTTGATCCTTCTAGCTCACATGTGGATGCTATACGACGATATTAATATCTGCTTACGAGAAATAGGGGGCGGCGTCGGGACGAGAGATAAATAGGAGCTCAAGCTTAAGATTGAAGTGAGGATCTTTAACGTGTTCGGAGACCTCTGCTTGCCAAAGTAATTGACATAGACTTGGTCCGCTTGTCAACCTCTGGCAGACAGATCCAAGACAGCTCGCGCAACAGACAGCGTATTATTGCCAACTAAGTCTCGGAAACTGCATAGGCTATGTTAGACTGAGACTGATCTTTTCGATGGCCTCTCTACCTTCCAATTCTATAACTTGGATCACCTTTGGGAAGCTGTAAATGCTTGCAATATTCAGAGCTTAATTAGTAGGCTAACGAGCTTCAGAGACAAGAACATACATCTACCGCTGAAAAGAAAGACCAGAGATGGGTACATTCTCTTTGTAGACGGTTGGCTTTTTTCGATAAAGCTGCCCAATATCACCAACTTCGTATTGCCGTTAAAAACGTAATATATAAAGATTATAATCTTGTTATTAATATCATTCCTGAATACCCGAGCATATTTGTTGGTTGGAGTTTAGTAACTTTGAGGGTCTGTATCATCAAAATCTTAAGTTGATGTATCAGACAGTGCAAAAGGCGCCAATGCAAGTCGTATGATCAATCTTCCGACCATGAAAAGGAGAAGACGGACGCCATCGAGACCAAAAAAGCATGTGAAAAAACAGCTCAAATGCACGAACATATGAGACTGAGCATATGAGCAGCTTTTCTACAAAGTAGGTCTCTCAGTCTAAGAGTTACACGGTAATCTGTTGCTCGGTTGAGGATGCAGAACCTGCACTTTGATCCCGGTTCAGTTGCGCTGGGCGTAATCATGCATGAAATTTCGCGTGGGAACGCCTTTTTTAGGATTTCGCCGTTTTTCATCGGTTTCATCTTTTTCTTCCCTGCTTTTTCAAGTCTCCGTCCAACAATGTCAAACGCTGCGTCTTATCGTCCTGGATCGCCTGGGGGCCGCCCTCACTCTTCATCCTCGCATACCAAGGTAGAAGAGGAGCTTCATGAGATGGCTGGTATCGATTACGACAAGGTAAGAGGGAAAAAGGGACACCACAGATTGATCAACGACAGAACACTTACGTTAATGGGTACCAAAGGTTACCATCAAGCACAATCCTTCTGTACCTGTGCTTTATGAGGAAGCTTTGACGCATGAAGTTGGCACCGTCATCTCATCCACTGGTGCTCTTTGCTCCTACTCTGGCAAAAAGACTGGCCGTAGCCCCAAGGACAAGCGTATCGTGGAAGAGGAAACGTCAGCAAACGATATTTGGGTATAGTGTTACTGGTCCTACACGTCATACGCGGTCGTGAAATCGCATTCTCTGATGAATCACACGGTAGTGGGGTCCGGTCAACATGAAGATGAGCGAAAGGGTCTTTCTCATCAACAGAGAACGTGCCATCGATTATCTCAACACGCATCCGCGTCTGTATGTCTTTGACGGCTTTGCTGGTTGGGATCCAAAGTATCGCAAAAAGATTCGTGTGATTGCGTCGCGTGCCTATCATATTCTGTTCATGCGCAATATGTTGATCCGCCCTACTGAGGAAGAACTCGAAAACTTTGGAACACCTGACTTTACGATTTTTAATGCTGGCGAATTTCCTGGTACGCACAATGCATATCATAGGGGGACTCCGTGTGATGACTGACGATTCGTGGATTTTTAGCTAACAGATACACAACCGGTATGACTTCGACGACGTCCGTGTCTGTAAACTTTAAGCGTCATGAAATGGTCATCCTTGGGACAGAATATGCAGGAGAAATGAAGAAAGGCGTAAGCTTAGGCAGCAAAAAAACAGACAAGCGTTTCCAAAAGGCAAACCTCTTCTTTCGTGTAGATTTTTACGGTCATGCATTACTTGATGCCGAAGGCAGGAATCCTGTCGTTACATTCATCTGCGAACGAAGGCCCGGACGGCGACGTTTCCCTCTTCTTTGGCCTATCGGGTACGAATCGCGACACGTCTGTTCCTTTCGGAGAGCGAAGCTAATGCACGGTCTCTAGGTACCGGCAAGACCACTCTAAGCGCAGACCCCAAGCGCCGACTTATTGGTGACGATGAGCATTGCTGGAGCGACAATGGTATCTTCAATATTGAAGGCGGGTGCTATGCAAAGTGCATCGACTTGTCACCAGAAAAGGAGCCAGAAATTTACAACGCTATCAGATTTGGCGCTGTCTTGGAGAACGTGGTCTTGAACGAGGATACGCGTGTGGTGGACTACTCGGATGATTTCTTGACGGAGAACACACGGTGCGCTTATCCTATCGGTATGTCTATGCGCTAAATCAAAATTGGCTGCAGATCACTTACTGATGGTGTCTTAGATTATATTCCCAACGCCAAGATCCCATGTATGGGTGGACATCCCAAAAACATTATCTTACTTACTTGTGATGCCTTTGGAGTGTTCCCGCCGGTTGCAAAGCTGACGCCAAACCAAGTGATGTACCATTTCATTTCGGGATACACGACCAAGGTGGCTGGTACCGAAGACGGCATTGAAGAACCCACGCCGACCTTTAGCGCATGCTTCGGTGCACCGTTCTTGGTGCTTCACCCACAAAAGTACGCAACTATGCTTGCTGAAAAGTTGAGTAAGCATAAGACGGACTCGTGGTTGATCAACACCGGTTGGATCGGTGGTCGTGCAGGCGATGTGAAGCGCTGTCCACTCAAGTACACCCGTGCTATTCTGGATGCCATTCATAGCGGGGAGTTGGCCAGAGGAGAATTCGAAAACTTTGAGGTCTTTAATCTTGCTATTCCAAAACACGTGGAAGGAGTACCATCCAAACTACTGCATCCTCGCAAGGCATGGCAGGGCCCGCCAGAAGAGTTCGATGCGTCCTTGCACAAGGTTGCTGCAATGTTTAACGAAAACTTCAAGATTTACAAGGATGAGGCAACACCAGAAACATGTAGCGCAGGACCTCAGATTTAATTCCTTGCATCAAAGATAAGGCGAGTGAGCGGTGTATGTGTTTTGCTACGAGAGATATAAAGTACAGATGGCATTACTAGCTCTATAAGATGCTACATTTTTACATGATGCTTCTTCTACTTGGGAGGTATGCCAAGGGCAGTTAATGTGTTGCCCACCATGATCAGACTTCCAGTCGTTAACACCTGGACCTGTTCAGAGCGAGACTGGGCATAAGAGACTATCCAATCCAGGGCGTCCTCAATAGTTGGAACAACGTGCACATTGTCGGGTGCAAAGTTGGGTATACGGGCTTTCCAGCTCTCAGCAAGGGAGTTCTGCATTGCTACAGCATCCTCTACAGATACTGTCTTGTTCGCGGTATCTGGACACAACCAACTATTAGCGCACGGAACCACTCCCTGTTCTCCCAATCCAGCACTGTCGTTACTAACCAGCTGTGTAGCCTTTTCGGAAGGTTACGTTTGTCGTAAATATCACGTGATCAAACTTGACCTCTGGATGTATTTTTCCAATGACATTCAAAAGCTTTGGACCGTCGCGACCGTTAGTGCAGTTGAAAACGAGTACTCGTGAGACCTTTGTCTGCTGCTGTAAAGCGTTTTCTCGGAACCAGTCTGCACAGACTTGGAGACTCTCGGTCGTGTGAGCGCCATCCAGGTACCAAGTTACATTTTTGCTCTTTTCAGAATACTTGGTGTCACGAATATCCAATAATTGGCCCCGTCCTGGCCAAATGACACGCTTCAAGCCTTCTCGGAAACCGTCTGGCACCGCATCGGTCAAGTCGATATTGCGACAGCCCTTCAACCACGTCCGACAGAGCTCGATCGCAACCAAGGCATTGTATTTTTGGTGAATTCCTGCCAAACCTATTCATCCATCGTAAACAAACAGCTAGCCGATTCTCAGCTACAACAATGGCGTACCAATTTCGACGTCCTTTAACCGATCGATCTGGTTAGCTCGGACGACTGTTAACGGCGCCTAATGTATGTGAGATCACTTTAATTCCTCACAAATGTTACCATAGTGCTTACCTGTTTTTCTCTAGATCTCTCTTCTATGACTGCCATAGCCTCCGGCGGTTGTTCGAATGCGACCGCTTGCACATGTGGCTACAATGGTAAACATGAAAACATGCTTTTAAAGAGTATGGATCAGACACACCTTCATAATACCAGCCTTATGCCATGCGATCTTGTCCAGCGTTTCGCCCAAAACGCTAACATGGTCCAGACCGAGGGCCGTAATACCGCAAACGACCGGCTTCTCAATCACATTTGTAGAATCATACTCGCCACCAATGCCCACTTCAAGCACCACGACGTCGACCTATTTATCCCAGTCCCTCAAAGTAAGCAACACGGTATCTGCCTCGTATTTCTACTTTTACTCTAATCGACCTTTTCTTGCAAGAATACATGGAAGGCCAGTAATGTCAAGTATCGAAAGTAGGTCGGCTTGTCAGGATGTTCACGGGTTGCACGCAATAATTCACGAGCGTCCTAGTACTCGGTCAGTTCATGAAGACATAGATGCTGAGTCCCACCCACCTTGGTATCCAGATTCTCCAATGCTTCGACCTTGGTGCTTTCTAAGCGTTCCCAGACTTGCTGCGAGTACTTTGCAAACGCCTCTTCGCTCAATGGCTCACCATTGATCCGGATCCGTTCACGCATAGCTATCAAGTGGGGCGAGGTGAACAGGCCAGTACGGATGGGCTTTTCACCCTCCTTGACAGGATAGTGACGTAGAATTGACTGAGTCAGTGCACATGTTGATCCCTTTCCCTTCGTTCCCGTGACGTGAATGATATTCAACTTGTCAAAGTCCCTGGGCTACCATTGGTTTCTTTATAAGGGAATGCCGAACTGCAATAGCCTTTTGTCCAGATACCTCGTAGCCGATACGTTTGAGGTAACCTCGCATTTCGGGAAGACTGCGCTCATTCATTCGTGGACCTGACTTGCGCAACATTTCGAGCACAGACGCATTGGTCTGTAGTGAAATGATCTTCTCGACGGCTTCCTGACGCAAACCTCGCGCATAAGTCACGTCTTTTCGTTGTTTTTATATCTGTCAAACAGAGATAAAACACTCTACTTGATAAGTAAACGGCATGGTGCTGTAGTTCGCAATCCTCCCTCGTCCTGCAACCCGCAGTGTTCTTATCAAGGGTATATAGGTAGGCATGACACCCAAAAAATTTCAAGCAAAAACGAGATTAGATCTTTCTGGGCTTCAAATCGAATAAGCTCATGACGGCAAACAGCCAGGGACAATGGAGTTGGCATTAGCATTGAAAATCTTCCTAGAAAGGAAGCAATGCTTTTGGGCTGTGTGTGCTTTGAATTTGCTTAAAAAGTTCGCCTTGCTATGTGGCATGCTCATATTCTAGATACTAACTATTGCTGAATGGACTATGGTATACATTGACGCCTTGCTTATTTCTACCACTTGTTAACTTTCTAGCTAAACAGAATACATGGCTGCCTTGCGCCTGCGCTCGTGTAGTTGAGCCATGTATAAACTTGGTGGATTTACTTTACGATCCGGATGTTCCTCCCATGCCCAATCGTGTTCAGGGACACGCGCCTTGCCGCGCTTGGAAGAACTTCCGACTTGGATTTTTATGGAGTTAGCAATGACCATTATAATAACACTGAAGTAACATATCAACTATACTTACTCAGAAAGTTCTGTGCCAATGGAGGTTTCTGAACGACCATGCCAGCATGGGCGACTGTGTTCCATACAACTGAGTTTGCTCCAGACCATCCGTGGCCTGATCCAGCATCGAATCTGTCTTGAATAATAAGTTGGCCTTCTATATTGCAATCTATTGAAAAACGCAAATATCACTTCAGAACAAGTGCAGCCCTGCTGGTACATTTAATACTTACTGTCGTATAACTGTCCTGATGCTACACTCATCAATTGTCGTAAGATAAGGAGCAGATAGAATGCTAACAGCTTCTTGTACTTACACCACTTCATGTGAGGTCCCACATCACCATTTTTGGCAACGCAATCACTTTGGTAAACAACGTTAGGGCCAGGAATACGGCCCTTGTAAGAATAAGCGTGGAAACTGTACTCGACGTGGCAATGCTCGATCAAGATCATCTGGCCAGATATCTCAAAAGCGAATTGACCCACAAGCGGCAGTGGTTTTCGTGGATCTACAACTGGCTGTGGAAATGTGTGATGACAGCGCTAATAGCACGGTTGTCAGTTACGATCGCGCGCACATGGCTTTCCTCGTCTCTCTTTCTCTGATTACCTGCAGCGTGATGGCCAATGTATTGGTACCTAGCCGAGCAAAGTTGCGCCACCAAACAGACCGTACTTGCCGCACCCAGCAATTTTCAGCGTGCTCCATAAGCAGCATCAAATGATTAAACATCTCGTCAGCAAAGCGATAGTCTTTGACGTTTGATTTTTGCGACTTCATTATTTCGTCTGGCCCGCGGTCTCTGTTGGCTGGAAACACGCAGTCGAAATACTGCAAGCCGACGTGGGTGACACGCCTGCTCTCATACTTTTCCACAAATCCGCCCCCATATTGCTGCTCTAAACGCGTCGTCAGTGGCTCATTCAGCGTCAAACGTTTGGTGGACGAATCGATATGGATAATACGACGCAGATGCTCGAAACGGCCAGGCTTCCAACCATTGTTCTTTGCCGTGTTACCCTTTGGATGAATCACGTCCATTCCGACCGCCTTTATCCATGCCTCGTTAAACGCGACCGCCACCAAGACCGTGTCCCCTTCGCGGAAAGCGCCAACGTCCCGGACAGTGACTTGCCGTTCGCCAACAGGCACCGCCGTGTCCACAATGGGGACACGCCTTTTACTCATGACATTGGGCTCACCAGAGATTTTGATCAAGTACGGTGTATTGATATCCATGGTTACTGCTGCTTCCAACAGCGTGCCACCCACGGGGTCGCCCTGAAGCACAATGCCCGATTGCCGAATCTCGAGTGGACCGCCCAGTCGAAATGAACCTCGGTTCAATTGCAGCGCGCCTCTGAAATGGCCCTGAAGCGGCATGTCCGCAATGCGGTCCAAAGCTTGCTGAATGCGTGGTGCATCGTCCTGGCTTCCCGGGTCCGGATCGAGCGCCAAGACCACGGGCACTTGGCTTGCGGACGGCAGGGGGGTCCAGCCTTCATGATACCCTGCAGCTGAGAAATCCACCAGCCGATCGCCCATGTCATTGTACGCAGGGTACACAAGGGTGTTGCTGTCTGCCGGATTTGGGTACACCATGCTGGCTAATGGTGCCTCGTCGTAAAATGTCATGGCCGGTACCGCTTCGTAATTTGTGCCATTGTCGTAAGCCTGAAACACAGTTTGGGTGGTCGTAAAGCTGCTTTGCTGGTTGACGGTGATACTAAGGTGCTCAAGGGCGTTTATCGTTGTCTTTACAAATTTCTCAAGATTTCTCATGGTAGCATCAAGTTACAAGCAAAAGATATACACGTTTGCATTAAAAAAGGAATAAATGAATGATGGCTTCGGAATGCAATTTTCCCAATGCATGCTCTCTTTGGAGTAAGGCAGCGCGTGAATGCGCGCTAAATGTTCTAGCCTGAAACAGGGCTGTAGAACTCATGACAGAAGGAAATACTGGTCACCATGAGCTCTTGCTTGAGAGTTGCACAGCATCCATTTGCTTCAGCGTGCATGTGGTATGCTCTAAGTCTTAGACCGAGGCTCACGACACTGCCTAGTAAGTTTGGAAAAAATGCTGCGATGAATACAGTACAAGCTCGATGTCTTTTTAGGCTCGTTTAGAGCAGGAAGCTACAGAGATATTGAGAGTACAAAGGTAACGATTCGGATAAGCTATTTCCCGTCGCTGTGCAGATATGGAATACATTAGCGTTCTGTTTGGATCACGACTGTATCCAACATACTTATTACTACTCAGGAGTTTTAAAACAAGCCGTAAAGCATTCAACAATAAAATTGTGAACATAAAAACGGATGCGTTGATCCGATACCATATAAAATTAGCAACGTTATTAAGGTATCGATTTGTAACGTTATTGAGATTCTACTGTATTTCAAAAATACTGTTTGCTGTACCTTTTGAGCGGTATGGGAGACTGTCCTTGTGTGTACTCCATCACGCGAAACTTAAACATAGCTTTGCTTCTTCACTGACTAGGTCTCCACGGAGGAAAACCCAACTACTGCGTCATAGCAACAGTCTAGAGTGCGCCTACAGCCACCCACACCTGCCGGTAATCAACTACCGTCATATTTCGTAAGGTCGTGTTGCACCCAAGTCAGCGTAGAATTTTGCTTTAAAGGTTTTGGGGCTGCCATGCTCACCGACATTTTAGATTGATAAAAGAATGTGTGCGGTATTTATGAGCATAACCTGCCTTGGTCTTGGATTGAAATATTCAGAGCCTTAAAGGACCAGACACGGTTCATCCTGGTATCATAATCACTATCACAAGCGTCGCATATGGATAGCAGATAAATCAGTCCTTTGGCAGATCAGCTTGGGTCATGTCCAGTTTATTCATTAGGTCGTTATGCTTTATCAAAAAATTCAAACATAACAAAAAGATCCACTACGCAACAAAGGCTTCAACCTGGATCAAGTTCATAAAAAGACTTTAATGCAAACATAAAGTAAGCTCGTTGACTTTTGGAAAACAACGATTTTCATCATGAGTAGATTGCGAATGTATGATAATCAAATAAGCTACTGATTCTGAGCTTGCAAACCCTTTACGGTTGTGTCATTGGTTTTTTTCAAGTCCAATCTTTTTCGACTTGAACGTGTCCAATTTGACACGTCACAGGGGCTCATTAAGATTTCACATGCTCCGCTATCGCCCGTTTAATTGCAGGAATCTGCCAAGAGTGACTGGCAAAAAAAACGTATAAAAAGCGAACTATTTACTTGCCCCCCTTTTTTTCGTTACTCTTCAGCCGTACAAATATTCTAGTAGACGATGACGTTGGGCTCTGCACCTACGGAAGATTGCGTGGCCATAGCGTTCCATAATTGCTAATCTCTGCATTTCGGATTTCGCTTCTGCGTTTCACTGTAGATCCTCGATAACTTATACATCGATATCCTAACAATCTCATTAAAGTGTTTTATGTCTGCACATAATCTGTAATAGCTTATCGTGTCTTTATATTCTCGATACTTTTATAGCTTCTCGCCCTAACCGAGCCTATAAAAATATCGATATTTTTACTGCAGTGTTCTACGGAACGCCAGTCGAGTTCTGTGTTTGCAAGACTGATCGCTTAAATATGCTACGCGAAAGCTTTTGTTTCAGCTGTTTTTTTCCGCAGTATGAATACAGAAAGATTCTGACTGTGCGCCTCATGTCTGTTGGTTTATTGCGTATTTATCTTTATTAATACTCGACTCAATCATAAAGGACTATATTACTCTTCGATGCCTTGAATATTAGTTCCATGTTACGGGTGTAATAACTTGACGTTTTTCATGTTGTATCGGCCAATGCTATAACAAGCTTCATTCAGAAATACAATAGGCATGGAATTTTGCAGTTTACGAGGAGTCATGTCAGAGCTTCAATTAAACTTAAGGTTTAAGGGGTAAATTTTGACAAAGACCGCAGCAGATTGATCTTCCTACAATTTATACCTTTTTTGCAAGGCTAATGCAGCTGGACAAGTAACGTTGGTCTCTGACATCATATTCATAAAGGCCACGAACCAATACAGCAGCGATGTTTAAGGTAGTCTACACGATAAGTCCAACTGCTGTTCGTTTTTTGAGCCTTGATATCAAGTATATGTGCCATAAACGAGAATCCGCAATGTATAAATTGTTTTCCTTGTTCCAATGAGGCCGTCTTGTAAATTACCTGGCAAGCAAGTTTGTTCGTGCATGGCCACTTGGACGTTATATATACTGGTCGCCAAAGGTATCTCCCGCCAGAAATCGTCACGGACTCTGTGCCAAGATGGTTTTATTTCCTCGGCTATCATCAGGCGGATTCCAGCGAGGGTATTCAAGAGCACACTCTCCGAATTTCCAAGGCCTTTCTTGATTGGGTGCAAGAGAAGAACCGAAAGCAACGGCTTTCTTTTGCCGCAACCAGTTATTTCCCTTGAAGCATAAACCACAATGGAGCCGCGGTCGCAGCCAGCGTCGCCGCAACAAGGGGAAAACGGGGCCACGACAGAAAAGTCGAGTCATTTGCAACACCAACATTCGTCTTCGTGGACAGCGACATCGACAGGAGCACGACGCCATCTTAATTCAGGCAGCAAGCTAGCCGCAGGAGCGTCAAGCTATTCTCTTCATCAGCCCACGCCTGTAGTCCCCTCCAGTGCCAGTCATGCTGGCTCTCCACGATCGACTTCTCCTCGAGCGACGCCCATGCAAGCCATGGTACGTGAGCGCTCATTTCACCGGGAAGACGGACCTGGCTCCTCCAGTCGTCCGCCGTCTATTCGATCTGCGTCTTCGTACAGTCGGCAGCTCAACGCGCATCGTTTAATGTATGGTGCAGGAAACGGTGGTGCGCACGCTCGACGGCACTCGGGCTATTCCAACTTTAGTACCATGAGCGAGACCTCGCTCCCGTGGACAACTCGTGATATTGGTTTCAACGCCATTTCAGGTACGACGCATCGCAAGGATTCTGACTAAAAGTAAATTGCCTCATCGACACCTTGTTTGTTTGCTTGTTCGACAGGTGTTTTGAACGACCCGGCAAAGCGGAATCTGACTTCCATTAAGCCTAGTAAAGCCGACGTGCCACCTGTTCCTCACGCATCGATCCCAAATGTGAAGCCTTCTGATTTTGACGCCTATTTGGACCATATCCGACCGGTATTTGATCGATATAAGCAGAACAAATTGGCAGAGGACGAAGCGAACGCCACGTCACCGACAATTTCACCTTTCGGTTCATTGCACAATATGTTGGATAGCGTTGACGAATCATCCCTTCCCGTCCACCAGCGACGCAGTACACGTAATCCATATGCATTACCGATACAGCAAATCATGTCGAGTGAAAGCTTAGTGCTGGAGGGAAATGTTGACGATCGATCTTCTGCGGCACCACGGGAACTTCCGATGCTGGAAAACGTGCCTTCTATCTTCTTCGAGCCAGAATTTCATTTGGAAGATCCGTGTACGTTCGATGCTGTATGCGAAGGCGCTGATATTGTAGGCAACAGCGGACCGAACCCACCATTATCTACGAATAGCATCTTGCAGGAGAAGCTTTCCTATTACTTGGACACGGTCGAAGTTCACTTGATACGAGAGATTGAGAACAGGTCATCGTCGTTCTTTGAAGCGTTGTCGAATTTGCAATCGCTTCACCAAGAAACGCTGGACTGTGTGTCGCAAATTCATAGTATACGACAGAAAATGAAGGAAATTCAGGCTTCCAAATGCAACGAGGGACTCGAGATTGTTCGATTACAAGTTCGGCGCCGGAACCTTCTTCGACTTCAGGAAGCGATACAAATTGTGAAAGAGATCCAGTCCGTTCAGCCTACGATTCAGGTGCTTCTGGGGCAGGGCGACTACTTTGCAGCGCTGGATTTAATAGAGGAAACGCGGGCAATACTGAACAACGAGGATGGAAAGGGCACAGATGTCATTGACTTGAAGGCTGTTCGTGCTCTGGTGAATTTTTCGACACAGCTTGACGAAATGTACAAGGCTGTTGCAGTCATGATGCAGCATGACTTTCTGAGTATCATGCTTTCTGATCTAAGTTATCGGATCGAATCGATGGATCAGAAAGCTGCGAAAGCGGAGCTCTTGGAGCAATCAGCAAAGACGGCAGGGCAACAACAGGCGGATATACCTGAGCTGAATATGTCGGATGCAGCACAGAACGAATTAAAGGAACGGTTAGAACCGAGTACCTTGGGTCTCGTGCGTACAGACATGCTGGCTACTGCTTTGCAAGGTTTTCGCGAACGGATACTAACAGAAATCAAAGAGATTGTTCGTAAGGTAAGGGGTGTTTCTTGACGGAAGTGAAGAGTGGCGTTGTGCAATAGATTGCTTACCTTATGCATAGCACTATCCGTCAGCATCACCTTCTGACAACATTGAACAAGGGTACGGTCCTAGCTATGGATATGTGAGGTACAAGAAACTAACAGATATCATTATTCCATCCTAGACAGAACACTTTGGCAAAACAATTGCGAACGATGCCATTTGATTCGTTCTTTCAGATGCTTGTGGAGGTCTTCGTGATACTCATTAAAGCCATCGAAAGATCAAGTATCTACCACCAGACCATTTGTCAGCTGATCGATTCCTGCGTCGAAAAGGTCGGGTCACTGAACGATAAAAGGAGGAAGGATGTTTTGGGGTTGAAAAAGGAATCAGCGGATATCGTCTTTGCAGCTGCCGATCTGGCCCACGTACGGTGTGCTAAACTGATTGGATTCCGGAGCGAACAGAACGCACAGCTGAACCCTACCGATTTCTATCGCTTGTGCAGTGTCATGAGGACGTTTATTCAGCGATGCGAAAAGTACTGCGGTCGAACATGTTTCGGTTTACGAGGAACCGTGTTGTCGCAGGTAGAGTTTTATGGATGGTTGCATCCAATATGATATGCTAACATAATCGAGGATATATAGCAAAAGGCATTTATTGATCATTTCCACATGGAACGCATAAAGCAGGAAGCACAACTCATTGAAAACGAGCAGTGGGTAGCGAGTGAAGTGCCATCTGACTTTCAGTGCATTGTGGACTATATCTGCAATGGGAATATTGCCTTGTTTGAAGAAGACACCCAACAGCCTCAGAAGGAAGAGAAGACCGAGAGTAAAAGTACAAAATTCCTCAGTATCAACGGCACCAGTTACTTTGTGGTGGGCTGCGGTCTTTTGATAATCAAGATGTTCAAGGATTATTTGCGCTGTATATACAACCTCGAGGGTATGACAACTGATATTATGCAAAAGTTGGTGGAATTGCTAAAGGTATATTATACCGCGAATCACAAATGTGGATGTTGATTGATCTGACTGACTTCCTGAAGCTATTTAACTCGAGGGTTTGCCAAGTGATTCTTGGAGCCGGTGCTATGCGTTCCGCTGGTTTAAAGAACATCTCTGCAAAGCATTTGGGTACGTCTGTTACCAATATCGTAATAAGGCTAGGATACTAATAGTCTCTTAGCGCTGGCTTCTCAATCTTTGGGAGTGATGATAGCCTTGATTCCGTCCTTGAAAGCCTGTGTGCAGCGTCACATGCCTGCCAAACATAATGTCTTGCTATCAGAATTCGACAGGATTCTAAAGGATTACAAGGATCATCAGCATGAAATACACGCAAAGTTAGTGGCAATCATGAATGAAAGATTCACTGTCCATGTCAAGGCGATGCAGGTATGTAGCATTGATCAGATACACCGTGATACGTTTTTTAATATTATATGGCGCGTTATGTGGAATAGGCGATCGAATGGGACGGTGAAGAAGCAGAAGATACAGGAAAACCTGCCAATAGCTACATGGAAACTCTAGTCAAGGAAACGATGACGCTCCATAAAGTGTTAAGTAAATACTTGCCACATAATGATTTGCGTGTAAGTGCTTTTGGATGTAGTAGAAATTATTGCGCAATTGCTGAAAACGTTTTGTTTAGGCAATTATGAGCGAAGTCTTCAAATCGTTTACTACACAGTTAACCCAAGAGGTCAAGCGCCTACCCATCAAAACGGAAAAAGGAAAACATAGGTATGTCAATAAAGGCAGTAATGAAATTCATGACTGACGATTACTGTCTTTTCATACTAGACTGGCCAAGGACGCAGGATATTTCACACGGCGCCTTTCGTCTTTAAGCGGGATTGATCCTGTATCGAACGACGTAGTAGAGGCTGTAAACGAGATATCCTTACCGTCTTCATGATTGTAAAAGTTATATTCCCTCCTTCGCATACTTGCTTCCCCCATTCAACAATCTTGTACAGCAAACCATACAACTAAAATACCCTCAGCAACCATATTCCTTACAAAATTAGTCTGAATCAATCAATACATAACACCCCAGAACATATTTAATTGTATTGTATGTAAAACAAACATGCTTTATTTGTCTCCAATTTTTATGATGGCAAGTGTAGTACCTAGCAAAACCACTTACTTACCTAGAGCTTTCAGCAGATTGATGCCATTCCAGTGGGAACCTAATCAAAGGATAGAGCGGTTAGGAAAATAGTTCCAAGAGACCGCCGACCTGCAAAAAACGAAAGTCCGAACGAACAAAAGGAAGGAAAAAGGTAGTGAAAAATCAGGAAGGTAAGTACAATCATAGGGAAATGAAAAACTGGGAGAGCCTTTGGAAATTCAGGGGCAAAAAAATTATCACCGCATGAACTCCCGTCGACACCTCGCAGTCCCACCTTTTCCACCAAATTGCATCTCCCAATCTTGATTCTTCTAGAGAACCTAAAAGAACCAAGACAGTCGACACGGACAGTGAAAGAGGTGTGTTCCCTAAAATCATAGAATGGATATAACTTTGTTTTCATCATCGGAATCCCTCCCGAAAACACTCCATGGCGAAGAACAATAGGAAGATATCTTACCAGTTGGATTGCCCTCCGGAGTAGATAGGAACAAACATAAACATGGGTACAATCTGTCAAAAGTAAATACGGGTTAGAAACAATTCTAGTCAATCAAAGAGACCAAAGGAAACCGGTAATGAATTGCTATTGCATCAGTGTCGAGTTTTGGTATTTGGTGTCCTCAAAGCTCTCTTCAGTAGCAGAACTGGAAAGATTGTTCATCCTTTGCAATAGCAAAAGCATCCCGCTGTTTCCTTGCCGAAAAGAAAAATGGATACTTGCCTTTATAACGGTCAAAGCCACGCGAAAACAAGCGATCATGGCCGAGGATTGAGTGCGTCTAAATAAATAAAGAGAACCAGATAAGTAAACCAGGTCCATCAACCGAGTTTGTCCCCTGTGCTATTGTATGAGAGAAAAGAAAGGCTTTCAGATGGTGGTTACATGTTTTATCTTCGTCACGCAGATTGTCGGTAACAAAGATATATGGGTTTTCGATGTCATCATTTCCCCCCCACTCCATACAAAAGCCACCCGACCACAAACGCCGAAACTTGATACGTACCAATAGAAAAAAACGCAACGCCGTTAGCCCACTGACTACGCAGACTTGCAGAGAGGCACAGCCTGATGGAAATCAAAACAGGTTAGCCATTGAACTAGCCAGTGAAACACGGTGCAAAGATGGAACAAGATCGACGATGATCAGAAACGAGGAATTCCAAAACAAAAAAGCACAAGATTTTTTTCCACACGGAGCCCTGTAGGATTAAGAAACAACGTGCCTCATCAAGCAACGAATATAAACAAAAGAAAGTCCAAGCAATGAAAAAGATACTTGCCTCAATTCGATGGCCGTCCGAAAGAGAGGAATAACAAGACGATGCCGCGGTCAGCTCTATTTATGTGTTTCGAAAAGAATTTTGCGGTGTTTCAGCCAGCAAGTCACGTTTCTTTTTCTTCCTCAGCCGTCCCCAACGAAGCCCAACAGTTTGCTTAACTGGTAAAGGAGTAAAGAAGCTGGCGGTCCCCCACCTTCTATCTTTGATGCTTCATCGAGTTCGAGCATTTTGACGTTAAAAACGTTTAAAACATTTCTGATTTCAGGATGTCGTCATGCGTTTGGAACGAGTGAAATTCGTGGACTTCCGGAAAAACTTTTTGCGTTGCTGCCTCCACGCCCGTGCTGAGTTGTAAATACTTGAGACTCCGAACACATTTTCTCTTTTTCGTTTCGTCTTGGAAAAGTGATGACACACCTTTATTGCCCTTCCATTGAACTTTCTTTTCCCTGAAATAAAGAAGACAAACAATGGCAATGCTTTTACGAACAGGATTTGGAAGAATAGCTCAAAGGGCAATTTCAAGGAAATTGATAAACTTGGAAATACAACGATGGGTTCCATCGGCTGCCCTGACAACAACAACAACAACAACAGCAGCAGCAGCAGCGATGATAAATGTATCGCAGCGTCAATACTCCAGTCGACCGATCGCTGGCCCTTCTTCTGCTGCCGAAACGTCCGTGGCACGTAAGTTCTTTGTACGACGTGCGGAGATTCAGGAACGAAAGCTTATCCTACTATTGCTAGAACGCAGCAAAGTCACGATCAAGACGATCAACCGAATGTACAAGGATGGCGAACCGATCTCGGTAATGACAGCGCAAGACTACCCTTCGGGCATGATGGTGGATCGTGCTGGTATTGACGTGTGTCTTGTGGGTGATTCTCTGGCGATGGTCGCTTTGGGATACGACTCGACGAACCCTCTGACAGTAGATGTACGTTCCCCCCCCCGCGTCCAGATATCTGGGTCATGATCCTATTACTGACATTTTTTTGCAGGAGATGCTGCATCACTGTCGTGCAGTCGCCAGAGGATGTAAATCTGCATTTCTGGTTGCAGATCTACCTTATGGTAGCTATGAAGCCTCTCCTGACGACGCTGTCCGTGTTTCCCTTCGTTTCTTGAAGGAGGGAAATGTAGAAGTATGTACTCATGCAATTATTTCCATAACATTTTATTAACAGTGTTCCCATTTAGGCTGTTAAATTGGAAGGTGGAAAGGAAATGGCGGAAACGATCGAGCGTATCACACGAGTGGGTGTTCCTGTCGTCGGTCATATTGGATTGACGCCTCAACGGCAATCCGCTCTGGGTGGATTTCGAGTGCAAGGCAAGACTGCCAAGCAAGCCGAACGTTTGCTAGAAGATGCGCTTGCTATTCAAGATGCCGGCGCATTTATGATTGTCCTCGAAGCCGTGCCAGCCGAAGTAGCAGGTTATATCACTCAACGTTTAAAGATACCTACCATTGGCATTGGCGCAGGCGTCAATTGCTCTGGCCAAGTGCTTGTGCAAAACGATGCCCTGGGCTTATTTGACCGCTTCGTACCAAAGTAAGCTACATTTTCTCTCCTTTTTCTTTTCGACTCCTTGTTGTACTGATGTATTCTGCTTTACCAGGTTCATCAAACAGTATGCCAATTTGAATCAGATCATGACGGATGCGCTCAGAGAATACCACAAGGACGTAAAGACGCGCAATTTCCCCGCACCAGAACACACATACCCTATAGACCCGCAGCAATTAGAAAAGTTTTTACGGTCGATGGGCGAAGAGCCAGACAAGGAGCATCATGAAGAGACCCAAGTGCGTGCCCACGCTTAAACTAGATTCCCCACCACCACAAAAGCCTAGTACCATCCCACTAAGTTATTTGCATCATTCCGTATCTGTACATAAAATGTTCTTTTACTACAATCGTAACCAGGATGTCTTGTCTTCTGTCTGCATTTTGCTTAGCATTAGAGGAATACTATGATTAATAAGGCATCCGTGTTGCAAGGTTACCCTCCACCAAAGGACACTAGGAACCCTGGTTACTCGCTGTCACAGTTTGGGAAAGCCTGTGGCACCTTCCGAATTCCAGTTTGCACCCTGCCTCGGTGAACGAGCCTAATGAACCATTTTACACGATCCCTTTTCCAGACGACGACGACGACGACAAGTCAGAATGTCAGGGCGATATTTGCAGGCCGATCGACCGTTTTAAGGAACACAACATTGACTGTACACCGTCCGAGCATAATACGGCCGTTTATTCCAAGCGCGCGTCAATTCAACCAAGCGGCAACCACACGAACATCAGAAGCAGGCAGCAGCAGCAGCAAAGATCTGGGTCGACCTCGTCGCGATGACGAAATCACAGCGAGGTATATCAGGCTTGTAGACGAGAATGGCAAGATCGTCCACGAGCGCACGCGGCTCGACAACGTCCTGCGACAGATGGACCGAGAAAAGTATTACCTGATCGAAGTGAACCCGTCCAGCAACCCGCCCGTGTGCCGGCTTTTCGATCGAAAAAAGTTGTACAAGCATGAAAAGGAGAAGAAGAAGAGCAAGCAAGCCAATAAGGTTGTCATGAAAGAGATCATGTTTGGCTGGACGGTATCGGCGCATGACCTGGAGCACAAGCTGGCGCGCGCCAAAGCATTTTTGGACAAGGGGAACCGCGTGACGATTGAGATTGTCAGGAAAAAGGACCAGCAACTGTTGACGCGTGACGAGAAGCAGGAGGTGATTGATCGTGTGGCGAGTCAGCTCCAAGAATACAAGATGATGAAACCGCCTGCGTTTGTCGGCGGTTCTTGTGTCATGCAGTACGAAAATAAGAATAAGTAATAACACGATCCCGGTCTCAGTATTCCCAATCCCGTTCTGTTACTTTCTCTCTTATCTCGCCTTTGTAATGTAAAAAAAAGCAACAAAAATAAGGCATTTGCCACGGTTCACGTAGGATCGCGCGTTGACAAGAATAAGCGATGCTGCATTGGTTCTAGTGATACTGATCATTACGAGGAAGGTCTTTGCTTGAATGATTTGGTGACAGATACAATCATGTGAAAGTTGATGCATTAATTCATCCAAGGTCTCGTTTGTCGGTGGGCAAGGGAACCTTCTCCGAGAGTATCTGGACTGAACCGGGCGTCTCGGTCGTTTTGAGAACGGGGTCAGTGTCCAGGACTTTACTGGAACCCGCCATGATTCTGAGTGGTGGCCTCTCTTAGTACAAAATGCATTGACGGCTTGAAGAGCGATGTTAGGTATTTGCGGTTCATGGTGAAAGTGAAGTGTTTGGTATCCACGTCCCTTCACAGGTACATCCGCAAAAGACTTGCCTTTGCTTTGATGAGACATAGAGAATTTCCCATAGAAGTTCTATCCCATGCTCCACTGCATTGCATTGCAAAAGTTAGCATCTTAGTATCGACAGGACGCTTTTGCTTTCCATGGCCCCAATTCGTCATAGCGTCAAAAAGAAAAGGCAGGACCGTAAGGCCAACAACACTGATGGACTGGTTGGCCACAGGGAACCTCAAGTTGGGATTATTGCACAATCCAAACTACATGTATATATCACGAGCCGGCTATAAGGGCCATAAACTTTCAAGTCCCATAACAGCTCGACAAGCCAACCATTCAATCTTTTCAGTCTGTTAGTAATTATCATTGGGAACAAAACTTATCTTTCCTTGAAGCTCCCAGGACAGAAACTCATGGAGTTAACAACCTTCAAAGTTCAACGTGAAGTGGCGTTATATCTGACTCGCACAATATAGAGCGAGGATTCCGCTCGAGAGCCGAGCATGTGGGTGCACGAAAAACGAGTAATATCAAGGAAAGCCAATCAATTCTCCATTCGTCCCAACTAAGTCCAGCTGGCTTGACCTCTGTCAACTCGCCAATATCCGGTTTGTCCCAACATCGTCATACGTAATTCGCAGATCGACTCCAGGGAGAACCCTTAATGTTCCCTTTTGCTGAGCTTGGAGAGCCCCTAAACTACAGGTAGCTCAGGTTCTTATCCCTTTTCTTACTTTTACTCAACATACTCGCCCCCCTTCTCTCTTTTTCTTTCTTTGTTTCTTCATTTGCTCTTCTCTTACTGCAAACATGCTTCATGTACAGGAAACTTCACACAGCACCTTGCTGCTCCCGGCCATGCTCACGACATCTTCTGTCCACCCGCAACAGACTTCATCGAACTCTTCAAGGTCCACTCGAGTTATTGAGCAACTACAGGACACGCTTGAGAGACTCCAGAAAGAAGTCATTTCAACTCGATCACAGGTAAATGGAGGGAGGGGTCGAGGGGAAGGGTTTAGCGTAGATCCTATTTGGTTCTCCGCATATTATGCGGAGGTACCTACCACTTTTCGTCCTCTGTGAATAGTCTCCTAACACTCCTATTTCTCCCTGTCTAGCTTGAATCAGCACGGAAGGCGAAAGCTCAAAGCGAACTAGAGGCACAGCAATATGCAGAGTCCAACAAACAATATAGAAAGGATATCCAGGATTTAATGCAAGTGCTTGAATCGAAGCAGCAGCTGCTGGATTCCACAAAGAGGTCATCCATGGAGATGGAAGCGCAAGTAAAGAAACTCAGGGATGAAGCTCTGGCGTCTCGCAAAAAGCTGGAGGAGCTTCGACGAAAAGAGCAAGTGCTTGAGCGAGATCGTAATGCTGCGGTGGCCGAAAAGGAACAAACGGAGCGACAACAGATTGTTTTACTGGAATCGATAAAGAGCCTAGAGTCTCGATTTGAACGCGAGGTTGCAGTCCTTCGACGGGATCTGGCCGTTGTCCAAAGCTACATATCCGAAGTATCTGAGCGCAGTGCACGGGTGGCCCGAGAAATCGAGCAGAAAATCGAGCAACAAGTAGCAGCACGACGACAACTGATCGAACATCTGGAAACGGTGCGCAAAAAGATGCAGGCGAATCTCCACCAGTTTGTTGAACAGATGCGAGCAGAGTTACAGCCACTTCTTGATGATGTGAATCGATCAACAGCACATACAAAAGACTTTGAATATGCAGTCATAAGATGCCGAGGCGAAGTGAACGGTCTCGTAGCCCGTATACGTGCTTACACTGCTGAAGCTTCGTCTAGTTCTTTTGTAGAATAGCTTCACACCCTGGCCTCTAGGTGACAAGCGAATACTTTCTCACAAAACGTTTATTTTTTCATTACTCCATTGTAATAGTCTTGTCGCTTCAACCCGATGCGTATATACAAATACCTATCTTTCTAACTAATATTACACCCTGCAAATCAAAAGCAGTAAAAAAAAAAAGAAAATTCAATTCTGTGTTCTTTCTCCTGAAATGATCTGAAAGGACAGGACCCTGCGTCTGATGAATTCTCACTGACGGTATTTTCGTCCCTCGGCAAACGCTGTTAAACTATGTGTTACTGGAAGTCATACACTATTTTTTCCTTCACATAGAGTCAACAGACATTGATGCTGCAACTTTCTGATCGCAGTAAAGAAGCTGTATGACACCCACCACTCGCTTAAATATTCCGGCGTGATCCAAACCCCTTGGATCAAGGGATCATGGTACCTGATGCAGAGCAATAAAAAAGGTCACAAGTCTTATTATGCTTTGGGCATTAATGGTTGTACGAGCTGGTCAGTGCGGGTACCTTTAAAACAATATTGTGCGGGTAATTTTTTGGTACCCGTTCTTCTTCCGTTCAAACGAATGGGCAATTCACAATCCATTGAACACATTGGTCATGCCGTCGAGAAGGGTGCCGAGTTTTACAAGGCATTCAAGCAATTAGAGCATGAGCACGAGTACCTGCCTCCTTCCTACCACTACCAGCAGCAAGTGCAGCATGACAATCCCGAGTACACACGCTTGCGCCTTTTGGCTCATCAAGAAGCAGAAAAGCGAAACCAGTTGTATGAGCAAAGCCAGACCGCGTATCGAAACGGAAACGGAGCAAAAGGTTTGAGCTTTGCTGGTTGCGTTTAGCCTCAAGTGTTGAAGAAAAAATGGAATTTGTAGCCAAGGAGCTGTCAAATCAGGGCCATTATCATGACAGCCGTATGAAGGAGTATAACAAAAAGGCGGCCGACCTCATATTCTATGGTAAGCGATGACTGACTAACTAGCGCTTTTTTTTGTTGCCCATGGATGACTCTGTATGATTAGAAAAGAACCATCATCGACCACCGAATGAGATTGATTTACATGGTCTATTTGTTTCGGAAGCAAAGGAGAAGGTGGAAGAGGCCCTTCAGCGTTGTCAACGAGAACGCCGTGACCATCTCGTGATCATTGTGGGCAAAGGTCTTCACAGTCCAGGTAGGTCGCGCGCCGGTTAACTGCTCTTCTTGAAAGCAAGATGAATGAAAACGCAGACGGGTCAAAGGTCAAATTGCAAAGCTGAAACCAGCCATCATCGATCTGGTCAAACGATATCAAGTCACATGCGAGCCGAATCGGCCGAACCCTGGGTGTCTGTATGTTGAATTCGGCAAGGGGACCGGGGATCTGTCCTGGCTCGACCGGCTCACGGAACTGTTCTCGGACAACGGTGGTGGCTGCACGATCATGTGACATACATATACTGTGGGCAGAAGTTTTTATGTTCGTTTACCCGGATTTTTTTGTCTTTATCTGATTTCTGTAACAGAGTTCAGCCACCGCTCTCGATGTCATTGTTTACTTTTTTTCCTTGTTGCATATGTTATCTGATTGACCACTGCGTGTTTGTCGATCTGTTTGTTTCCAGTATAAAGCAGATACACTTTTTTGCCTTGAAACCTCTATGTATACTAGACAAAAAAACCAATACTTGTACGAATCCATGGCATTAGCCGGATTCCCGTATCACAGCTGGACTCCGGTGTTGCACAATAAGACAAGTGCAACAGGTCCAACATCAGATTACGGTTTGGATTGCTATGAAGAGAAAAAAGTTTTTTCTTCCTTTTTTTTAATTTGTTTCCGCGGACGCAACTTCTCCACGTTTCATCATGGGAGCAGAAGACCAAGTTGAATTACACGCGTCGCTCCAGACGCCACTCGACTGGTGGAACGTGGCCGAAGCGTCTGTGTTTGTATTTATTGCCGGTAAAGACGAATGGAAGAAAACAGAAACGAAACATTCGCTCATGTCTTGTTTCAATAAGCCTTGATCAGTTTTACAATGGGAACACGGCTGGAGTTGCCACTCGTCATATCAGGAATACGCTGCGTGGTCCAGTTGACAATGATGGTAAAAAAAGGCCTTTTCTGTCTGTAGCGTTACAATGGAGACAGAACTGACTCGTTATGCGTCGAACGCCAAGGGCTATGTCCTTGACGATGTATTAAATGCGAACAACGCCAGCTTAGTGATGCTCATGACATGTAACGTATTAAGGAACACTTGAAACGCACATTTTTTTGACTCATATTCGCATAGTCGTATTGATTTTGATGGGCGCTTATGAGTCGACCTTTAATCGTGCCAAAAAGACATTTAAAGGACAAGTGAGTCCCGTTCAACATGCAAGTGGCGTGCCTGACAATGTGCTGTCTAGTTCGCTTTAATGTTTGTGGTTCTCTTCGTCAGTAACGTGTTTATTGGGTTCCTGGGATCAGCCTTTGCTTTGCAAGAAAAGCCATTCTGGTCACCACCCAAGTTCATCCCAATCATTGGTATGCTGCTCGGAAACACGATGAGTAGTATTGCCATGGCCACCGAAAAGTGTCTGGACAACCTTAGGTAAGCGCTGTATGAATGCAAAAAGAACGCGTCGTTTATGATTATCGTTAGCCTGAACGCTCCAATCCTTGAAACACGACTTGCTTTTGGTGCTTCTCGATTCGAAGCTGCAAGACCGCTGGCGATCGACGCCATTCGCGTTTCCTTATTGCCAGTGATCACGCAGCTCAGCGTCATGGGCATGATCAATATTCCGGGTATGATGACGGGCCAATTGATGGCGGGCACACCAATGATGGATGCCGTCATTTACCAGCAGTGCATCATGTTTATGATTGCTGCTAGCAGTGCACTAGGAGGTGTTATGGCGACCGTCGTACGTTTTTTTTTCCTATGATTTTACGCGACAAAGAAAGAAACTCAAACTGTTACGTTGTCAGGGTTGCTTAATGGTCTTGATCGATCGCCACCATTCCCTGTGCTGCGATAGGATTTATGACAGCAAACCGATACTGCGGAAAACGGCGATGATTCGAATGAAGCAGGCAATAACTCAAAAGCTACGACATGTTGTGTGCCTTCTGGCAAGTCGTCGTGGGCGCGAAAAGCGTGGAGAACCGAAATACGAAGAAGTCGAAATGCACGAGCCAGGCACGACGTAGAAAGAAGCGTTACACTGGCTGTACGCCCGTCTTCCATTATGCTGTATCATATTGCTCCCTTCTGTTCATATATTTGTATATCCTGTGTATAGGTTGTCTTCATTCTCACCATCCTAGACTTTCACCCGAGCCTTGTATATTTCTTTGCCTGTTCCCTCCTTGTTTTCGTTGTCCCTTTGCTTCAGGTCGTTTCGTTGAAAAAATACAGTTTTCGCAGAAGCACAATATCATTGCTATCTAACAGGTAGATACTTGAAATCACATCAGCTTTTCCATGGTCCATTAGACTGCTTATGAAACACACGTTGAGTTTAGCTTTCTGCAATTTGTCTCGATAGACGAGTTCCATGGAACTTGAATGCATCGAGTTTGTTTGAGCTATTGCAGATCGCATACCAGCTGATGTACTTGGACTTCATTCGGCAACGTTGCTTTATACTTTATCAACTATCGCAGCCGTCGCCTTTTTGCAAGAAAAGGAGAGCGCCACACAACGGCATTCCTGTCTTTGTTAGCAATTTTTCATCTTATCCAGCAAACGCCAAATGCTGCATCTGAACGCCGCAAGTAAGATAGCAGTATCTACTGACAGACATGTTTTGCTTTCTCAAATGCTTACCGAGCGATATCGTTGTTACTGTTGCAGGCTTTCCCCTGATCCGATGCCACGGAGCGGGCTTCAACTTGTCTGTTATACGGGAAAAAGATAAGACAGTCAAGTACGACCATCGGTCTGTTTATAGCCATCCTGTTACACATGCTTGAACTCAATTGGAACGCATAAAGTTGTCCTCGTCCGCGCGCTCTCTCCCTTTTCTCTGTTTCGTTTCTTCGTCTCTTGAAGGAACAATGGTAGCAGCAGAGTACTCTGCAGTACCTCAACGGGATGAGGCGTCTTCTTCTTTTTCATCACCGACTCGCAAGCAGTCTTATCTCCACCGCGTCTTGTCCAAAGCATCCGAGCTGATTGGAACCACCAAGGGTGAGCGCTTACCGCTCATCAACAGTAGCAAAGGCACCCTTGATCTTCCTCGAAAGACGCGCCGCAAGATCATTGCGACGGTGATTGGCATCGTTTCCATCTTGGTTATTCTTGGTAGTATCGTTGCCTTTGTTGTCAACCGTGCGGAAGAGACCGGTAATTTCTACTCTTATGTGTGTATATTTCTCAAAGGGGGGCGCTAAAATGCTTTAAAGATCCTGCTCCAAAACTACCAACAAGTGATCCAGAACGCATCATCGTTGAAACGCCTTCTACCGAGTCCTTGCGCAACTTCTTGAAGATATATACCAGTGAACCACACTTGGCAGGCACGCCGGCCGACAAGCACCAAGCGGAATGGACCCGCGACAAGCTGACTGAGTTTGGGATTACCGATACACAGATCGAAACCTATTATCCACTCTTGAATTACCCACTTGAGCGCAGGTTGGCCATGGTTTCCGGGCCCGCTGAATTTCAGTTTGAGGCATCCTTGACAGAAGACCCAGTCGAAGAAGACGAGACAAGCATGAATCCTAATGTGACACCTACATTTCATGGTAATAATATGGCAGAGTCGCCCATTCCCCCTGTCTCTTTCCTGAACCGCCACTTTACGCGACAGGCTATTCCAAGAACGGCACAGCTCTTGGCCCAGTCGTGTATGCCAATTACGGCCGTCTCGAGGATTTCCAGTTCCTCGTGGATCAGGGCATACAGCTGAACGGTACCATTGCATTGATGCGCTATGGTGGTGCTTTCCGCGGATTAAAACTGCGTGCAGCCGAGTTTTTTGGTTGCATCGGCGCTCTCGTGTATTCAGACCCCATCGACGATGGCCCGATGGACAAGGAAAACTATCCTCATGTTTCGCCTGCAAAGGGATACCCTGACGGACCTTGGTAAAGGGAAAAAGAGGCGTCTTTCTTTTTCCTTCCTTCATGCTTATCACGATCCTATTTGCACAGGCGGTCTCCAAGCTCGGCCCAGCGTGGTTCAGTACAGTATGCCTCACTGATCACCGGAGACCCAACCACGCCCGGCTGGGCAGCCACTGAAGACGCGGAACGCATTGAGCGCGACGAGTCCCCTGGTATGACCCAGATCCCATCCTTACCACTCTCTTACCGTGACGCCCTGCCCCTTTTGAAGGCCACTCACGGACGCGGCGTCCATGGTGACGTGGATTGGGCTGGCGGATTGGAAGGCGTGGATTATTCGAGCGGCCCAAGCGAAGGCAATGTGTATCTGGTCAACAAGGTCGAAGACAAAATCACGCCTATCTGGAACGTGATTGGCCGTATTCAGGGCAGAGAAGAGCCTGAGCGTGCAGTCATTTTGGGTAATAAAACCTATTTGTAATCTAAAGGGCCTTTTTATCGTTTGCTTGTTCTTAACCGTCCTTATTTCGAGACTAGGCAACCACCGCGATGCTTGGGTGTATGGAGCTGTAGATCCATCATCGGGATCGGCTGTTTTGGTAAGCAAGAAAGACGGTTGTCCATAATCGCGTATAAATAGCGAGAAAAAAGTAAAGGAAACATGCTCACATGGCCAGTCCACCAGCTAGAGTTAGCGCGTACATTTGGTGTTCTCTTGAAGAGCGGCTGGCGACCTCGGCGCACTAGTATCCTTGCGTCATGGGATGCAGAAGAATACGGCATGGTTGGTTCGACCGAGTGGGTCGAAGATCACCGTGAGTGGTTGTACAAAGAAGCCGTGGCGTACCTCAACATGGACGTGGCTGTTTCCGGCCCTCACTTCACTGTCCAAGCGACACCGTCGCTGAACCGTCTCCTGTACCAAGTCACGCAGACGGTGCCTGATCCACGGTCAGCCGCCCTGGGCTGGTCCGTCTTTGAAGCCTGGGCAAACCGAACCGGAACACCGATGCCTGCTATCCAGCACCTCGGATCAGGTTTCGGCTTTGTGAGCTTCAGCAGCCACGTTGGGATCCCGAGTCTCGACTTTGGATTCTTTGGCGATTATGGCGTCTACCACAGTGTGTATGACAGTTTCCATTGGATGGAAAAGTTTGGTGACCCGACGTTTGAGTACCACCAGGCCGTGGTCCGCATTTGGGGCTTGCTTGCGTTCCATCTGGCTGACGACCAAATCCTTCCATTGTACCCGAGCGATTATGCTGCCGAACTGCACAGGTATCTAGACCGTCTTTCCACAGCAGCAGCAGCAGCAGACAGCCGGTTCGACTCCCTCGCCAAGGCGATCGGAAAGCTCGCCAAGCGCACGCGACGGTTCGAACGCAAACGCCAGCGACTCGAAGAACGGCTCAAGGAATTCGCCGACCAGGGTCTTCCGAACGTGCTGGCGAAACGGATGGCGAAAACAAATAAGCGCCTGACGTATTTTGAGCGCGGCTTTATCGATCCTGAAGGTATCAAGGGCCGAGAATGGTTCAAGCACGTTGTGTATGCTCCGGGACTTTGGACGGGTTATGCTTCGCAAGAGTTCCCTGCGATCGTAGAGGCTATAGAAGCAAACGATCCGGAACAAATCAAAGACGCCGTGTCGCAGGCTGCCAAGGGCATCTCGGCAGCCGCAGAGTGGCTCAAAGTCGACTAGATTAAAGTGTAAAGAACTGAACGGTGTATTATATGGACTCTGGTTATTGAAATGGATTGCAGTAAACATTATTATCAGAGTACACTCTACGTTCGCTGTGCTTCTAAACGTTAGGTATAACAAGGTAAGGGTACTGCTGGTCACCACTGCGCCTGCAGGTCAGTTTTAGGTACCTAAAACCTGACTATAACCCGCCTTAAACTTGAGTATTAGGTTAAGTTTTAGGTGGTTTATAGGAATCTTAAACTTTTATTTTAGATCCTGAAAGAAGAGTTTTAGGTACCTTTAGCAGAAGTTTTAGGAACCTAGAAATTGGGTTTTAGGTACTTATGGTCCAATAAGATATTGTCGCACAGCCTAAAACCTCCATGTTTATCCAATAATCATACGTTCTCTCTCACGCTGTGAGCCAATGGTGTTTACGAAGGTTCCTCCAATCGCGGTTGTAGCTGGATTTTCCATTTTCGTTTCCTTAGATCGTTTTGGATGCAAAATATTCAATATATGCGCGAACGATGCAGATTGCAGATTAAGGAGTAAAAAGAAGCATTTTATTTTTACAATACCAAATCCAATACAGATTGAGTGAAGGAATGTATTATCCAGATCTACTTGGAGACAACCCTGACTAAACTAGAAAGCTTTTTATAACGTACCTGAAGTTTTATGACCATCCTGACAGCGTGCGACATCTAAGAATACGTGAATGCAGTGGTTGGAACAGACGAAGCAGACTATAGGCGAAAAAAGTTGTGAATATCTGAGGCTCAACACGTTATGTTCGAATCTTACACAAAGGGCTTGGCGAATATCATGGGTATCAAGGAAAGCCCGACAGCATTCGTGTTTCTTTCTGATTTCTAAGGAAAAGAAAAAGAAAAAGACGTGTTGAGGATGAGCGCTGTGTCGTGTGGCAGTGTTGGTGATGGTACCTTGGGGCAAACCCGCTTAGCGACCTTTCGATAGTACTGAAGCCCTTCGCAACTACGTTTGCGATTCGCTAGTGAGTGTATACGAAGAACTTATGGAAAGATAAAAATCAATAGACATACCTTACTTTTTCTTTTCCATTGAGAAGAGTTGGTGAAAGAAGTGAGAAAAAGGGTCACTGCACAATACCAGAAGTTATAGACGCTGTATGCAGGAGATCGCATTAATTGCTTGGAGGCTCATACGCAAAGTGCTATCCTTCTTACTTCAGTTAGCTAATACGCAAAAAATATGGCATAACGTAAGAGTAAAAACTTACTGAAATATTAAGATACTTTTGCGTTATAGATGGATTCCATTCGTGCTCAAAGACGAATGCAACGCCAACAACAACAAGGGCAAGCCGAGATATCGCAGCTTCGCCAGGAGGTGTCGCAACTGGGCAGTCAGGTCCAAGAACGGACTTGCAACAATAGTCTGCTGCTCAACGAAGTGCGTGCAGTCAGCATGGCAGTCATTGGGCAGCCTGGCCAAAGGCAAGCCGTGGCAGGGCCAATCGCCACGGAACACGATGGCGACTATGGTCGTAACTGTGATGTGTCGGTATGGTCATGCGAAACAGTACTAAAAAGGTGATATGCGAAGATCTAAAGCTTGTCCTGCCATGGCAGAGACGCATTCGTGATTGGGAGAAAGGATGTCGGCCTGGCGAAAACTTTCGGTACGACCTTCGCTTCACCGATCAGCATAACCAGGAGGTGACAAGTCGCCTCAAAGAATACATCCGGGGCCAACCGACGCTCTCCATACCTCACGATGCCTTGCATTGCAAGATTCGTAAGTTTTTCGACAATCAACGTGAGAAGTCGAAACGGTCGGCCGAGCGAAACGATGCATTGAGGGCGATTTCTCGTCGCAGCAGCCGCGTCACGAAAGTAAAGAAACGACGCAGTAAATATCGTGGAATCGTTAACGAGTTGTATTATCGAGAAACTGGCCCGTAGAAAAAAGCAGCTGGCCAAGCACATCGAACAGCTGCGCGAAGAGTTTAACGGTGGAGACGAGACGAAGCTGCTCTGCCGAGAATGCATGTCCGATGAGGAGAGCGAGGGTGAGAATCGCCTTGTGGTGCGTCGACCAAGCTGGCGTAGTGAAGAAGTAAGTTGTTCAGAGCTTCCGAAAAGGGACTTTTGAGATAACATTTTCAACACAGGCAACCCGTTTCTTCATGCGGTTGGACCAGTTTGCTGACGAGGAGACGACTGCCAGAAAAGGACTCTTGTACAGCAAACGGTACGATGTGAAACAAGTTGAACTGTCCGAACGCTTGGCGAATGAATTGCCATCCTGGGCGAAGCAAGACTGAATAATTTTTATTATTATAACATATAATAGAAACAGAACATGAACAAAGAAAAGGGTGGTTGGTTGGGGTCAGGGTTGGAAAAAAAAAAAGGCGTTACGCAGAGACTCTTTTCGGCAGTGGAATGACTACTGTTTTTCCGTTACGGCTATTTTGCGACCCGTATTTCACAACAGCAACCTGCGAGTAAATTCTTTGCGCCGGGAGAATGCATTCGTGCGACAGCGCCATCAATTCACTGCGCCATTCTTCTAGACCTTCTTCCTCGAATCGCTGATTATTTGCTGAAGATGTCGCGTACCAGCGGACGAAGGCGAAATAGTGAGGAACATCACGACCCTGGATGCGCAAGGTGTGCCGGAAGAAGTACTGTATTTCGCCTGGCCATGCTACGACACCGTCTCCGTACCGTTCTGCAAGTAGCGCCTGTATGTGGGAACCGCGCTGCGATCTTGCTTCCGAGCTACGGTACGTCTGTCCCAGAAGTGTCATTGTCTTCATCTTTTCGATATAGTTGTTGACAAATGGTCTATCTGGTCGCGCATGCCGGTAGTCGTCAAGGTCTTCCGTCCCGTAAGTAATCTTGTAGTATGCGAGAAGGCAAGAATAATGTTCTTCCTTCATAACAATAGCATCTTCCAGTTTCAGCGGGAAAGATGATGGTGGCAACGGCTCGCTACCCGTGACATTAGTGATCTGTGTGGACAGGCGGACGAAGGCAGGTAGATCGAAAGTGGCGAAGTTGGCATCTGCGTTGTAGTCGCTTGCGCCGAAGAATCGATAAAGGAACTCTAATTGACTCGGTGAATTGGAAAGATGCGAAGATACGGAACGGATAAAATCCCCTTCGTGCACCTTTTCAAGGAACTTGTTCAGGAAGGTAACCTCGAAAGCGTCCTTATGGTTCGTGTCGATATCCTTCAGAAGGCCGTTGAAACGTTCGAAGCTAAACAGCCAAAAAGCATAGATTGGTCCAAAGTCCTCGATAGTTTCTCGAAGGTGCAGGTGGAGGTGCATGTTTGGAGTGATGCTATCCCGTCCGTATAATTCTTCACAACCTTGGCAAAACTGCAAGAGGAAATTATGTGCTTCATCGATCTCATCGTATGTTATGGAAGGCTTGGAGAGCAAGCGGCAAGCATTGACGAAATTCATCCAATTGCGCATGGCGTTTTCGGGAAGATAATTCTTCAGGACAAATGGAGAATATGCTATGCACCAGGATCTCCACTTGTCGGCCTTCATGAACTTGAAACCGCCTTCGATCTTCTTCTTGAGAGGTGGGAATGAGGTCGGTAAAACCACACCGTTGGCGAGCGATTGCATTTCTCTGAGCTTTTCATCATCAAGGAATTTGTGCTTCTGCTATATAGCGATCATGCGTTTCGCCGTGCCGAGGAAAATGTTATGCATTGGATCAATTATGGTGTGCCACACGGGATCGAAGTATTCTAGGCGATGAAGTTCGGACCAGCGAGTTCCTGTCTTGTATTCTATCTCCCGTCTTTCGGCGTATGTCGTCGCGTCCCTCCATTGTTCCGCATACTCCCTGTTGCTTTCTTTGGTACGAAGCACCCACTGGCTCAGGTCAAATTCAGAATAATCGATGGCTCGGCTTCCAGGAAAAACGTCAAACTGCCGGTTGCATTTATGACAAGCGCACTTGCTTGCATGAGGTGTGAATCCGCTGGTCTTTCGAGCGGCCGGTATATCGCAAGCATTCATCAGCAATGCTGCACGGACGTTGATCCCTTCTGGATGGTTATAGGTAGGCATGTTCACGCCATGATAAAGCTTCAGTAGCTCATGGACGAGAGGTCGCAGGTAGTGGTTGAGGTCCGCGCATTGAGGCTCTTTTGGATCGGGCATGACACCGACCAAAATGACGTTTTCCATCTTGTAACGATCAGCTCTCGGCAAGTTGTTGATTGTGAGGTAAATGGCGCCACATGAGTACTGTTCCAGATCACAGAATGGGTTGAACCAATCGACATTTAGAGTCAAGAGCAATGAATGAGATCGGTTGACAAAAGGAGTGCCGTCTGCTGCGCTGAAACTTGTCCACTGAAACCCGCCATAGACATCGAACAAAGTGTTGGGTTCTCGCGTGCGGTTTCTCCATTCCTCAATCTTTGATTCGAAAGTGGGCCGGCTGAAAAAGGTCCTTAGCGTCTTTTCCAGTGAATTATAGGCGAACTGCTTCTTAGGATACATTCGATTGCCGGACTGGATCACTAATGGCGTGCCACAAGCGGCTGCTGAAGGTAGGTCTTTGTAGGGGCAATGCACCTCCGGAGACATGTACTCGTAAATGCTGTGACCTTTCTCGCAGACTTTGCAACGTATCACATGGTCTGTGATCGCTGCGAAGCCGGTCCACTGTCTCAACGTTGCAATGGTCGTCGGTGTCTGATAAACATGCCCAAATGCGGCCAGAAGTAGGGTAAGGAATTGAATGAGGATGCCGGCTGCCCGTTCGGGTAGATCATGGAGTTGAAAAAGTACCAGGAAGATATAGGTAAAAAGAATGGGTGATGGGGTGTTGGCAAGATGGGATCTCTCTGCGTTGACGAACAATGATAGCATGCAAGAGCTTAATAAATGGTGCCACATGCTGTCAATGCAATGGTGACACAAACCTGTCGATTGTTCTGTGTTCTGCACTGCAACCGGCTGAAATTCCACGTCCGAGGCATCGTTATGTCGTCTGCCCGATCTTCTGCAGTTTGTTCAACAAAAACATCGTCTTCTTTCGATAAAGGAACGCTTCGTTCATGTAGTCACTCATAATTAGCACCTATCAGATTTAACGGTTATGAGAAATATGCAGCTGCGTGAAAAAGTTCAGCAATGTTTACCATCGTCCACGTCCATGCTGAAATCAACTTCTTGATTAGAGGACTGTTCGGATCGGTCCGAAACTGCGCCCGTTTGCGACGCTTGGACAGGAGGGTCCTGGTTAATATGACGGTACATTTCTTCATCGCGATGTCGAGCTGCGGTACTGGGAGACACCCATTGGAATTTCTGAGGCGAGAGCGCGCATTTGGAACAAAAGCACGGAACAAGATCGTTACAATTCATGGTAGATTCAGAAAGCAATGAGGCAAGACTTCTACCATAGGCTCTGCGTGAACCTTTTATATTTTTATTACTGCTTAAACACCATTTATTCGTCTATTCTAGTATAGCAATATTTCTTAATTGAGTATATGGAGTGTAAAGAGAGAGCAATGCAATTAATGCAATGCTCGCATTTCCAGTGGGACTGTATACGAAGCGACGCGGATATACATGCAGATCATTTAGTTAATGCTATGATGCAAAGCAAATTCTCTCGCGTGGCAATGCATGAATGGCACGTGGGATCCTTTCATGCTCGAAATTAGATGCTTGGCTCGCAGTAGCTGACTTTGATTTCCCAAAACCACCTAAAACCGAAGTTATAGGTAGAATTATAGGTCCTAAAAACCGCCTAAAACCGTTCTTTTGGTGCAGTGCACTAATAAGCCAGCCACTGATCGTTGGCAGAACTCGGGTCACATGTTGCTGTTGCTTGATAATGGCTCGTCGCTAAGCGTTCTATATGAATAGATAAAAGACCAGAGTGTCGCGAAAGTGATATTTATTTCCGAATCATATCTGTGTGTGTGCATACTGGTCCGTGTTGTCCAAAACGACAGCCTTATTATGTATCTGTCTCAGAAATGGCGCAGTATGTCTCCGGTTTCTCGCGCTACGCTGTAACTGTGATCGGCGTTACCATAACGTCTCAGTCACTGTAACATTCACCAAATACTCACTGCTGGAAGACGCACAGTCGACCTTGTCGCGGATTCAAATTCAACTTTGCGTGTGCATTGAGCTTCCAAAGTGCTCTGAAACTTCTGAAACTGCAACTAACTTGAGACCAACTTTTCCCATCGTAATATATCACGCAGCCGTTATTATTATTTTTTTGTCACGCGGCCATTTAATGAAAAACATATAAAAGGAGCACCTGCGCCCTGTAACTTGTTCTTCCGGCAATTTCACATTTGGTCTGCCTTCCATTACACACTGCAATGGCATCTACACTCAGAACGCATACTCACTCAGCCCCACGCGACATCGAACAGCAGCGATCAGGCACCCCGCCCGGATCAGCCGAAACACTAAGTGGCTCAGTCCACACAGTTCAATCAGAATTAAGCGAAAACAGCCAGAACGTGGTCATCGCGAATAGGTGGCTGGCACTTGACAAGATAGGTCAAGGTTCCTTTGGCGAAGTGTTTGAAGGTAGATTGTACAAACCGCTGTTGCCAATATCGCGCATAACTGACGACGCACATTTAGCCCAGGATATCCAGACCGGGCTGTTATACGCCATAAAAAGAGAACCAGTAACGATGCGCCATCCGCAGCTCCAGCGAGAGAGCTCAATGTACGAGCTCTTAAAAGGCGGACGTAAGCTATAGTTACTCTATAAAATGGCTTATCCTACAGAAAAAAGATTGATGACGTATAATATATATCTATGTAGCTGGCATCCCAAAATGTCATTGGTACGGTCAGCACGAGGAGTTCAACTGCCTCGTGCTGGACCTACTGGGGCCCAGCATCAAAGAAGTTCGGCAGAACGTGACGGGATTCCCCCTGGATATCGTAGTCGACCTTGGATGCCAAATGGTAAGTGGTTCGCCACACAGACGATTCCCTATGCTCATTGGAGATAATTTTGCTAGGTTGACATCCTGCATCACGTGCACTCAAAAGGCGTCATTTTCCGTGACATGAAGCCGGACAACTTCCTATTTGGATCCAACTGCCGGCTACCTGTGATCGATATGGTCAAAATCGAAGGCAATATGCCGCATTACCGGTACAACACTCCTTCCTGCCGCACGCTTTTTGAGGAATGGAGAAAGGACGGCGAACCAAAGCTGTTTATCGTTGATTTTGGGCTTGCAACATACTGGCGTGATCAAGCTACCGGGAAACCCATCCCAGAAGGCAAGCGCAGGGCGAAGAACAAGATAGGAACAGCTCGATATGCTTCCATCAACGTTCACTACGGACACATGCACGCACGGCGGGACGACCTTGAAGGTCTGGCCTATATAATTCTGGATCTTTTGCTCGGTTCACTACCTTGGAGTGGCGTCCAGGCGCGCAACTCAAAAGCGGGCTGGGACCGTATGCGCGCAATGAAGCGCGACACTTTCATGAGCGACCTATGCGCCGGTCATCCAACTGGTATCGTCGAATTCGTGGAGTATACGAAGAAGCTGCGTTTCGCGCAAGAACCAGACTATGAGCTGCTGAAGCGATACTTACGGGGCTCATTGCCCGGAGGGGAGTTCTCTGAACCCACACGTTCACCCTTCGGAGGTGGCACTGTACCTCAGGATATATACCACCGAGAGGACACGGATCAACAGAAAGCGGCGACTCGCGTACCGGAACCTTTGCAACGTGCACACACAGAGTCTACCAAAGGCTTCAGCCAGGTCCAGATCCAGCCTGATGGTTCGTCCACATCGATGGCCAAGCCGCTCGTGTGGCGAACACGAGATTCAGAAAAGCGAGTCGGGTGGTACACGTACAAACACGAACAAGAACCATGGAACCCGCAGATCGACTGGGATAACAAAGTTCCGCAGAATGCACCTGCTACACCATCTTGGGGCGAGGATCTGCCCAATGTGTCTTGGGGATCAAAAGAAAAGGACACCAGTGGCTGGGGTCAAGTTCAAACAGGCGGGTGGTCTCAAAAAGACGCGGTGGCGGAACAAAACGCGTCAGGCTGGGGACATGCCAAGGTGGAGCCGGCGACATCCGCGCCACCAGCCAAGCCAAGTATGACCACGGAGCCTCCTCCTTGGCAAACCAAACACGAACAATGGCCAATGCAGCATGATGCCAGCGATAGCTGGAAATGTATTACCGCAGACAGCGGATGGGGTAATATTATGGAACCATTCCAACAGCAACAGGGCTGGCAAGCGCCGAGTCAGCCTGTAACAACACAGACATGGAAAATTCAGGATGAAGGAGCCAATGATTCCTGGAAACAATATCACGAGGGCACAAGTCAGCATCGACGCGCACCGGCAGAAATGAAAAGCACACCAAGATCCGCGTCGCCAAAGCAGCAACAGCAATACCGGAGTGCTAGGCAGTCTAGCCCCGAGACTCCCAATCCCAAGCAGGATCTTGCAGGTCGCTGGAGTCTGCGAAAAGGTGGGGACGGGTGGGTTCTGATGGATAATCCCACAGAACAAAGAAGAAGCCCCCGATACCGCAAGAGACGCGAGAATAAGCACCCCTAACCTTACTAAGCTGTAACACCTAAGAACAATAAATACTCTTATGTTTTCAGTATACTGATCGATGTCTGAATGACGGATCTGCTGGGTTTTTTCCAGGTATAGGTACACTTGAGATAACGATCGGGCGAGCACTGTACGTACAGTAGGTGTAATGGTAATCCAACTTTGGAGGATACGACAGCATGACTTTGTGAAATCGATTACAACCTTCGCAACCGAGTTCGCGCCCATAGCCAGTCTCGACTTGGATGGCGCAAACCGTCTGCACAGGGGGGAAACGATGTCTTGCAACAACCAACCGACGGTCACTGGACCATGACCGCGTTGCATATAAACGACGACGCTTGGTGGCGACTGGATCATGACAATAACCTGTTCGGCCTTCAGCCTCACATAAAAGATCATTGAGTGTGTGTATTCAATATGCGCTCATGGTAAGTCAAAGCTTGACTCAGACCCCACTGCGTTTGTTTGATCACTTATTTGGAAAGGTTATGACAAAGGCTCGGTTGGGGCGTAAACGTATTTCCGGAATATGATTTTGCATGTCGTTCAACACGGCATTTGTCTTGTAATAAAGGCATAAACAATGGTTAGAACGTAAATGAATACCTTTATTTTCATACGGAGTGTAGCGACAGCGCTTTTATCAGATCAACACGAGACGCAGTTACAAGCATATAGAGAGAGAGGTGTCGGAATGACCCGGCCCAAAAAATTTCCCACCCATCCTTTTCTATATAACTCGTCGTCGTCTTTGTGAACGATACCTCTCTTTTGCTTTTTTTGGGACCATGTTTTCTCGTCACCTTGTTCGTACTAGTTTGAAGGCTGCTCGTCGGCCAATGGCCGTCCGTGCCGGAAGCACCTTTGCAAAGTACAACTGGCAAGACCCCTTGAATCTGGAAAAACTGCTTACGGACGAGGAAAAGATGGTCAGGTAAAAAACCAAGAAGAAAAGGAAGGAGGGGAGCCGCCGCTTATATGGATACGATCCAGAGACGCAGCTCGTGATTATTGCCAGGGAAAACTGCAACCTCGCGTTTTGGAAGCATACAGACACGAGAGTAAAAGTTCACCTAGAAACAACAAGGTTTCTTTTGTACTCATGAGCTAGCCATGTAGAGTTTGATCGCGAGATTTTGTATGAAATGGGTGAACTTGGTTTCCTGGGCTCGACGATTGAAGGTTATGGTTGTGCTGGTGTGTCTTCGGTTGCTTATGGTTTGACGGCCCGTGAAGTGGAATAGTATGCATAAAGGAACAAGGTTGGGCTGTGCCTATGTTGACGATTACGTCTTTTAGCGTTGACTCTGGATACCGATCGGCCATGTCTGTCCAGTCTTCGCTTGTGATGCACCCAATCAACGCCTATGGCACGGATGCTCAAAAGGAAAAGTATCTTCCTCAGTTAGGCAAGTGGCGGGAACATCGCTGATATATATATATATATAAATCACTAAAAAACGCCTCTTCTTTTAGCCAAGGGTAACCTGGTTGGTTGCTTTGGTTTGACGGAACCCAACCATGGCTCTGATCCTGCTGGTATGGAGACGACGGCCAGAAAGGTGAATGGCCACTATGTGTTGAATGGTAGCAAGACGTGGATCACGAACTCTCCTATTGCCGACGTCTTTATCGTGTGGGCCAAGAATTTGGATGAAGACGGCGCGATCCGTGGCTTCATCCTGGAAAAGGTAAGGGAAATTGGTCTATTTAGGTTTGCAGGCCGGTTATTTATTTATTTATTCATTCATTTCACAGGGTATGCCAGGTCTGGAGGCTCCTGCGATCAAAGGCAAATTCTCGCTCCGCGCATCGATTACGGGTATGATTATGATGGACAATGTACAGGTGCCTGTGGAGAACATGCTGCCGAATGCCAAGGGTCTCAAGGGTCCCTTTGGCTGCTTGAACAATGCTCGTTATGGTATTGCTTGGGGCGCATTGGGTGCCGCCGAGTTTTGCTTGAATCAAGCCCGTCAGTATACTTTGGAACGCAAGCAGTTTGGTAAACCGTTGGCTAGCCGCCAATTGATCCAAAAGAAACTGGCTGATGCGCACACAGAGGTTAGAAACAATGACAACCAAAGCGGCAGACAGAAATCATAACTTTACTTTTTTAGATTGCTATTGGTCTTCAGGCCTGTTTGCAAGTCGGCCGTCTGAAGGACTCAAACGAATTGGCTCCTGAAATGATTTCGATGATCAAGCGTAACTCGTGTGGAAAAGCTCTGCAGATTGCCCGCGAATGCCGGGATATGCTGGGCGGCAACGGTATCTCGGACGAGTATCACATTATCCGTCACGCTGCCAACCTGGAGGCTGTCGCGACTTATGAAGGCACGATGGACATCCATGCACTTATTCTCGGCAAAGCCATCACTGGTATTCCCGCCTTTGCATAAAGCCATATAGATTCCCACATCCTTCATTTTCCGCCCGTATCATGAAGAAACTGTTCGTCTTTGTGTGTAAGTCCTTCCACTAATGTATAATAAATCAGTTTGTCTTAATAATGCAGGACGCAAAAGGGTCAGTTGGCACAAAACGAATGTGTTTTCGGTTTATTGCGGGGTTGGTATCATCAGAGAAGGTGCCTTTAGTCTTCAAAGCAGACGGACCAGTAGTTGTTTTCGTCTTCGTCGCCAAAACCAGTTACCTCGTTGCGATCATCCGCCAAGATAACTTCGTGGCTATGCCTGTTTTAAATGTTCAGGACAACCATTGGGATACATCAACGCGGGAGTAGTACGTGGAACTTACAAGTGAGCACCAGTGTTGACGTGCTTAATGATGACTGGCATATCGACGTGCCAGAGCTACACACAACTTGAGTGATTCAGGAAAGCTAACGCAAAGACAAGTGGAAAGACGCTTACATAGTCGCAGTCATCCGTCTCTAATTCAGGGACAATCTTTAATTCCCAGACATCGTTCTCGTCCGATTCTTCTGCACCGCCAAATCCAGTGACTTCTTGCTGAGCAGTAATTGGACTCTCAAAACCCTCGTGCGAGTGAAGATGGCGACCGGTAGGAACGTGTCGCAGGCGGATCTTGTCATCAAATCCGACCTCGTTGCCTTCTTGGTCAGCCATATCAATGAGAGGCAGGACTTGCCAAACCGTGTCCTCCCCACCGGTCCAGCCGCTTGTGAAAATCTGATAGGCGCCCCCCAGTGAGCTGCTTCAGCCTTGCATTACACGGTAGCTATTTACTTACTCTTTGTTGACCACTGCCGCTTTCATAGCATTCTTCACTGGATGCCAAGTATTTACCAGTAGCGTCATGCTTCAGGCAGATAAGATCGCTACAGAGACGATTTAGTTGCTGTCATCAGCAATAAAATGAAGGCGGCTACAATTTACCCATAGCGGACAACACCATCGGCACGGCCTACAGAAAAACAACGTTATTGGTCCACACCATTGCAATCGGAGACACCAGAACTTGTTGACAACTTACTCATTTTTGGTTACGCAAACAGAATACAGTAAATGATGCGGTTCTGGCACCGTCCTTTTTATACTGGTCCCCCTCCGAGGTGGCACAGTGTCGGGATGACTGTGGTCAGCATTGCTGGGTTCCTGTTTTCCGCAGGCAACTTTTCCTTTTTGATTTGCGCGCACTCCTTTGCACGGGGCTATGTCGTCGGAAAACTTTAGCCGACATAATGCCTTTGGGATTCCCAGGTTTCCAAGACATACAATCGGAGCTATACGCCGTAGTATGAGTAAGTCCCCAGAGAGACGTATCTGGTATCTCTAGTTTATACATATTACTTCGAGAACGTCCGTAATGCTATTAGCAATGAAGCGATCTGTGCAAAAAGACACGTTCTGCATCGGAAAACAAGCCATTGCAATCCTTGGAAACAGGGACCGGGAGCGTGGTTGTCGTTACATCCTATCTGAACTCGAATTTCTCTATGCCAAAGGCAGTCGAGTTAAGGAATCGATTCTTGTTATCGAAGACTGCGCGTCAATCGCTTTTCAATGATCAAAATGAGTGCTTTCGTTAAAGGCATTCCCTTCCCTTTTACCTGAATGGTCGACTATTATGGTTTGCAAGTATCAACCGGCCGTGCATAATAAGTCTGTTGACATGGACGAACTAAATGGATTTCTTTGGCAAAAAGACGTTTGTACCGGGCTCAATTGCAGTCGCCAGGAACAGCATGGCTATATAACTTTGAGCTTTACGATAAGATTGTTTTGGCGCGGCATTCTGAGCACGTTTCTGGCTGCCGTTGCGTAGAGCCTTCCGCCTTTACTGGCTTTGGCAATGACATTGACAACCCAACGAACTTTAAATACCACGTTGATTGAGACGTGCATTACAGAACCTTAATTACAGGTTTTCCAACTCTGCACCCAAGAGACAAAAGGAAAATGTGTCTACAAATGAACGTGACAGATAATATTTGGTCAGCGATGAAAAGAAAAGACGTTAAGCATCAGCTCCCGTTTGTCGTATTCTAGTGGTATCCAAGAATTCTCACATTATATTTCATGTTCTGGTGCTCAATGAAGCCATTCGCTGCCAGCAGCCGAATGGATGCGGGTAATTTTGAGGTACCCTCTTTGGGGTGGGTGAAACAAAGTAAAAGTGAGTTTGTGTAACAGAGTTCTATTAAACATTATGCACTTACCACCGGAGTGTGAACCCGGAGGTGCTGGCCCGTTATTGCCGGCGGACTGCGTTTTCTATGTCAATGGGCAGCAGGACCTCTTGAACTAGTCGTCATTCTCTGCTGGGACGGGTGCTTGTCGTCGGTCGAGTTCATCCCAGTCTTGTATGGGCATGTTTATTCGCTGTAGGGCCGGCTGACCGCGACGGAAGAGCTCGGGGCGCCGATGGCCTTGGTTGTCCCGCACGGCTCTAAGTATATGTATCATATTCAAGACAGACAACGTATCACGGTCCCAGTAATGAAGTCGTCGAACGTCACGGATTGCTAAGCATTCACCGTTTGTACGACGGAGTAACCCATGCTACAGATGCTGATCGTAAAACATGTTAACGACGAGCCTTGTGTTGCTTGATTTCGGCAGGTGAATACGCGCGTTTTCATCATCATCGTCTCTGCCCTCAAGTAAAGCCGTCATTTCCTTGATCAGTATCTTCAAGACTTAGAGTAAGCAACTATGACCATGTTCGCTGCCTGTAACTTACTTTGATCTGGACCATAAGCTCCACAAGTGACAGCGCGTTCTTGAACTCTTTCATTTGTTTGGGCATCGCGCACGGCTCCTCCCGCGTCAGACGGTAGATATACCCGGCCGGTGAATCCAAGCGCAGCAGTTGCAATGTTAATCCTTTCGGAATATGTCTAAGTATCCGTGAAACATGTGAATGTGCAATGGACGTTGCCTGCCATAATTAAAAAGCATGACTTGGAGTTTCCGGGTAAGCACGACATCATGTTTCACAGTCTTATTGCAGGTGGCACAAGATATCCTGCGCCACTTTGAGCCCGCTTTCCTTCAGGACCTTCGTGACCTTCAGGGCATCTTTAGCCGATACACTAGCCTCGCCACGTGCCAGATCCATTTGGTCGTCAAGTCGCACCAACAAATCAATGGATGCGCCCACCCCAACGCGTTCCATTTGTTTTACGCTTGCTAGGGTCCGTTCACTGTTCAATCACCTTGGATTTGAATTAACCGCGGTCACTCGTCCACTGAGGTTGAGTTCCCAGTCGCGGCCCGCGACCGTACCGCAGTATTAACCGCAGTTGTAACCGCAGCTTTTCTGAGAAAATAAATCCTTTCCCCAGTCTTGCCCTGCGCTGTTTCCTTCTTCCTTTTTCCTTTCCTGTTATTAACTCATGTCAAGATCGAGCAAATCGCGTAAAAACGACTGGAAGCTTGGCGTCATGAGACGTTTCACAGGGCCTACAGTGTACGTTGGCACTGGATACGGAAGACACGTGGTTGAAAGAAAGCAGTGAAGAAGACTACCAGAAAACAGGAACGAAGCGGCAATACATCAGAGACGCAGCGACAACAACAACAACAACAACAACAACAACATCCACAACCAGTGGCACCGGCAGAGGTTGCTCAGCAGCCTGTACCCAATCTTGTCCCACAGGAACAAGATGATTACGACTGCTGGGATTACATTGATGACCCAGGAACGCCTGAAC
>JSYX01000172.1:0-54440 GCA_000787465.1 Thermomucor indicae-seudaticae
CGGTTCTGCTATCAGATACTGATGGGAGCCTGCTTGTACTAATGGGTACTACAGAAACTTACATCTTCTAGTGACTTTGCGAAAGTGTGTACAACTTGCAAATACTTATATAACGCCACTCGAAAACATGATCTACAGACAAGGTATATTTAGCTTGGCAGAGTAAGCGCAATCATTTGCGGATGACTTTGTAGCGCCACTCATAACCACGACGACGCAGACGGTCATATAAATAGCATTATCAGCTGGTGTTAGGCTCCTGTTGACATTCAAGCGGGACTATACACCATCCTGTGAAAATTCAACCGCTCCAAACGAAGCTGAATACTGTACGATCTCTGCCCCATATACTGGTAAATAAAATTTGCTTTCTGTGCTAATATATAACTTACTTGGGTCTGCTTCTAGGTTAAGGTACTATGGCGGCTTCTGTCAATGGGACAGAAATACGTCAAGTCATCGCGGGTGACCTCTGTAGGTAAACTCTCCCTTGCCAACAATATAACAGTACTAAACGTAGTTCGCTTACTAGGAGCGGTAAGTTTTGTATTTACCTCCAGTGCATAAGTAGTAAGCTTATCGTTCTATGCTTCCGTCGCATGCTTGGGAGTTCTTTTGCGTCAGTTTGAATTAAGTCTGCGTAAAAGTAAGCGCAAACAAGGGAGCACGTTTGCAAATTTTCTTTTTGCTAACTGCGTAGATTGATTCTCTGTAGACCCGCAGACTTGATTCTTTTGTGACGCAAAGGGAGGTTGAAAAATAAAAAAATTCGTATTACTTTTAATGGTTTGCATCTGAACGCAAAAAAGATATTCAAGCAACGCAAACATTTGCTCCAAGCATCAGTGGCAGTATGCTATAGAGCATCACTGAATTGTCGGAAAAACATTTTGTACCATGCACGTTGCCAATCAAATTGGGGCTGAAGATGTTCCCATAAAGCTTTCTTCCCCGTTGTTTGCCATTGTCGCGATGACCAAGACACGTTCTCTCCGACAAAAAAACCAAAGTGCTACGCAGGACACTGCGAAGCAGCACGCTGACAAGATGCCTTCCGCGAACGAGAAGCGCTCTCTTAAGAAGCCAGCCATACAGCAACGACACGGTTTGTACCTTTATATTTCGGGTAGTAACAGTGAAAGTAAAGAAAGACAGACTAACCGAGCGTTCCATTTAAAGAAGCAGCGAGGGATGAGGAAACGCAAGAAGCAGATGCCAGCCCCCCGGAACGGCGTATGTCTGCCAGATTAAAGAACAAGAGACGTGATCAGGACAACCAAGCTGGCAATCTGCAAGCGTCTCTTGCAGATCAGCTGACTTCCGACGCGTCTGAAAGCGAGTTGCAAAGCTCAGAGGACTCATCATTTCACTCTGACGATGGTTCCGAAAGCACGTCCTCTGATGATGATGAAGAGTTGTTGCCGGCTGTTCAGGAGAAGAAGCCAACAAAACCCACTTCAAAGCGAAAGAAGAACGAAGAAGAAGAAGAGGAAGAAGAAGAAACGCAGGCAGCAACGACAAGTAAATCTCCTGGAACAGAAGCCAAGTCCAAGCGGCGTAAATTGCGACGGCCTCCGGTGTCTATCCCAACGGCCACCACAAGCTCAACTGACGAGCTTATGCCAGATGGAGATGAGGGCGTTTCCCTGCTGCTACCTACAACGCAACGTCCGATCCAAACCATGACCCCAGTTGTCGTTGGGATGTCGTCTGGTGTACGAGAAGATCCTGTCAAACGTCATCAAATTCGAAGTAGCAAGCGCATAGAATCCCTCGAAAAGAAGCTTGCCAGATCCGATGAAAAGGATGAGCTTGATTTGAGTGAACACTCGTTTTTACCCGAAGTTCAGATACCAGAAGAAGAGAAGGAGGTGGAGCAGCAACAGCAGTATGAAGAAGAATCATTAGAGGGGTCCCACATATCGTGTGAGTCTACTGCAGGCGCTACACAGATCACACTTGCTGCGGAACCAAGTGTGGAACAAAAGCCTCTTGCCGATCAGGATGTTGATGACGATGCTAGTTTTGGGTAAGTCACCGTAACTACCGCTTCTTCCCTGAAACAGACTTTGTACTGATTTGATTCTACCTTTTCAGAGATGAAGCCATCGTTGAAGGTAACTCTTCACCCAGCTTTTGGGACTACTTACTCCCTTATGGACCTCACTACGTGTTGTAATATATATATATATATATATATGTCATTGTATATCGTGGCTTTCCTTTTTCACCTTTCAATATGTGTATATCTTGCTATATCGGGTGACAAGCCATCATCGGGACCACGCACGTCCCAATTTGCATACATTCGCATATTACCAATGCGCAGCTTGACTTTTCAATCTACTTAGAGAATGGTGTAACTGAGAAGATGATATCTCTTTTGCTTTTTAATAAGTGCCCAAGGCGTTGTTCATTGCATGCCGATCTACAATGTACGAAATCAATCGCGCTCTTTGGCCACCCACGTACGTGCACAGCAACCAAACTACTACTGGAAACGAATTCCTTTATCGCTATTACTCAGACCATTCTGCTCCGTATACCATTAGCTTTTAAGCTTAATTAGCTTCCACCCAAGTTTGACACGGCTATATAGACACAGTTTACTTTACTGGATTTGTTTGTTGCATACAATCCGTCATACTTTGACACCGGAAAGTCCTTTCAGTATTCGCCGCAATACATCAACATGCCTCTTTTCGCGTCCTTGCATTGTCTTCATATCTGAGGCTTTATCGCCAATATCCTCTGCCGAGTCTTCATTCAAAGCAGCCGCTAGCAAGTAGGACACATCGGATACGACTGCTGGGCTAATAAGCTTATCATGTCCTTTTCCGGTGTCATCGCCGCCGTTTCGACCATCCGTGATTATCATTCGGTTATACGTTGTGTCCTTTAAGCGATGCTGCCGCTCGAATTCTTCTGCTACCTGTGCGGCTTTATCAATTACAGAAGACGGGACGCCGGCCATGTTTGCCACATTCATGCCAAAAGATTTCTCGCATATACCAGACATGAGCTTGTACAGAAAGACCACAGAGTTTTCGGTCTCGTCCATGTAGTAGCCCCTGTATCGCTCCCCTTTTTAGCACCACCGAGAGACTTTTCTTAGCGTGAGACATGCCACTTACATGTGCATATTGTTTATCATTGGGTTTCTTTCAAATTCTCTGCAGAGCGTTTGATAATGTGTCGAAAACATGGCTAGGCACCCAACATGTGTCGCAAGATAATGTAGCACGGCATAGGCGATGGCGTACCCATCAAAGGTTGATGTACCTCTGCCGAGCTCATCCAAGATGACCATGGAACGCGGAGTCGCTTCATGTAAAATCTTTGAGGTTTCCTGAAGCTCGACCATAAACGTGGATTGGCCTGCCATGATGTTGTCGTTTGCACCGATACGGGTATAGATGCGATCACAGGGTGTTAACCGGCAACGGCGTGCTGGTACATAGCAGCCCAGCTGGGCCATGATAATCGCAACACATGTCTACGAAGATTACGTTTAGCGTGCGCGCTCTTTGCAAATGTTGACCAACTGTTCTACCCACTTGTCGCAGTAAAGTCGATTTTCCTCCCATGTTCGGTCCTGTCAGTACTATGATATTTGGATGATTGCCTCCTAAATACGTATCATTTGGTATAAAATCCATGGCGTTTCTAAATACCAAAAGGATCGTCAGTTCAAGACAAGCGACAGACTTGAGGCTCGCTCCAGAGCAAGCTTTACCCTGTAACAATGCAAGGATGCCGTAGTTCTTCAAATTCAAGCGCACTATCTGGTTGATCCAGTAATTCCGGACGGCAGGCAGGTTCTAACATATAAAACATATATGAGCAAGTCCTATACAGATATCTTTCTCCGCGTATATACCTCCAATAGTCGCAGATGCCTTTGCCAAGCATAACAATGCATCAACCTCGGCGATCCGCTGCGTCACCGACAGCCACGTTTTGTAGTGTCTGTCAAAGTCTTCATATACAAGCGTTGCGAAATTTTTGACAAAAGAATTCTTTGTCTCGAGATACTCCTTGTACTTTCCGACCATTCGCCGAAGTGAAGAATCCCAATATCTGTTCACTTTCTATCGAGCACAGTTAGCCTCCTATCTCATCCCCTTTTCCTTGTTTTCAGATATACCGAAGTACTAGAGAGTTGGATCCAATCACGAGGAACTTTCACCTCTTTCGGGACCTCGACTTGGTATATCTCCTTCCCCAAATCCTTGTATGTTATCCGGGAACATCTGCCGTTAGTTACAAGGAACAAAGGAATTAGCTATCTGCACTATAGTGCACGAAATATAGTCGTTACTTTAATTGCTTCTTTAAAACGGCCAAGTGTTCTTCAAAGCCGCGCTCCGCCTCTGATATCCGACCCAAGAGTTCATCCCATTCTTTGTTCTTTCCTTGCTTGGGTATAATAGTCGTCATCTTTTGATCTTTTGGGCGTATGAGAATCTGGCTGTGTCATAGTTAGATATTAATCAACTTACAGTCAATATCGACTTCAGCTATCATGAATGCATCTTCAAACAGCGCAAGCTCGTCGTTCAAGTTTGGAAAATTGTCAATAATTTGCTTGAGCAACGCTGACTTGAAATCGTCTCTGCAGGATCGCAACCGCTGCTCTACAGCCTAGTAAAAGTCGAATGAGAGTTGCTTAGTGAAACCCAAAGCCAGAGTTAAACATTCTACTCACTTTGGCTCTCTTGAAACCATCCAGGGTGGTGAGGAACTCCTTCACCTTGCAGCGCTTGGAATGGATACGCGATATCAACCGTTCTAGGTCAGGCATCTTTGCAAGTTCATTGGTCAGGGACTCGTGTATGTCCGTAAGACGTAAGAAGTCATCCACGGCGTCTAGCCGAGCATTGATATCTTTGATATGCAAAAGGGGATGGCAAAGCCATCGCTTAAAGAGTCGCTTTCCGAAAGGCGTAATGCAGTGATTCAGCAGCTTAAACACGGTACCTTCACTGGATCCATCTTGAGAGTTTTGGAATATTTCGAGGTTCGTAAGAGTCTGACCGTCAAGGACAAGCGAGTTGGCGCCCCGAATCGGGTCGTAACACCGGATATTCTTCGCAGACAAAAGCTCCTTGTCTAGTTTCAACTACACACATACCTTTGTGAGCTAATCGTAACGAAAAGCTAGGAAAAAAATTAACTCTGTACCTCTCTCAAGTATGATACTAGACCTCCAAACGCCGACATGAGTAATGGCTTATCCCGGGAAAGTTCAAGCGCCTCCGGCCAAACTGCTGTCATACAAAATGCAATGTCAATCATATGTGATACCTTGCTAGAAGGAAAATGGACTGTATACTTACATCCGTCATTATCTTCAAAGTATCCGCCGATCCTAATCTCATCTTCAGTTCTTCTCTCGTCCCAAAAGTCCTGCGGTTGAAGCATGTTCCACAACAGGTTGCTACATGAATTCTTTAGGATACGGATTGTAGCAGGACTGAGACGACCCTGGACAGCGAAAAATGAGGCATTGAAATATATGAACAGTACTTTTCTTTTCCTGTACCTTTTCTGTGACAAGTTCTTTAGGCTTGATCTGCAAGATGAGTGTCTCGAGTTTTGTACGGTTAATATCATCTTCAAAGTGCACCATATTGAATTCGGCTGTAGAAGTATCAACAAAACAGATGCCAAACTCTGGACCGACATGATCGCTGCTGCATTTTTCCTTGGTTGGTGGGCTAGTTTTAGATCCTTCCACTAACTAATAGAAGAGCGCACGATTACCTACCTTGATAGACATACAATATGTACTCAAATCATCCGTTATCAGGTTTCCGTCAACAAGAGTGCCCACGGTCAACACAGCCGTTAGCTCTCTACGGATCACCTTGTCTGACTTTACAACCTCGTTCTTTTCCCGCATGCTCTTTCCTATCGCTGTCTCCATTTGGTCCACTTTTGCCACTTTGTATCTGTGAAATACATGAATAAATAGCCATGAGTACTGGTTTTTCAGAGTCTGCTAAAGACATACATACCCCTTGGCAATGAACTGCGCTGCCCAATAGTCAAAGGACATTTCTGGTACTCCAACCATACGCATATTGACCCTGTCGGTCATTTTAAGATCGAACTCTTTGTGACCGACATCTGCATCCTTTTCGTACAGCTCTATCGCCTCCCTAAATGAGATAACCCGCGCCTTACACGTAAAAATGCTGTGTTACGTACCGTAAAATTTGCCCTTTTTAAAGAATACAATCTACAGGAGGGACATATACATCAATTAACACCATGGAAAGAACAAGAACGGCATGCTATTACCTACCGCATCCCAATGCTTGGATTTGACTTCCCAAAATTGCTTTTCAAAAGGCGTAAAGGAAGACCATGCAGAAGGTGGAATATACAATGTACGCGGATCGTAATTCTCGGATCCTAAATTGCATATCAGGCAATGCTTTTAATCAATAACGATAGTGGACATACCGATAGGATTCTTATTTGCATCCCGTATATCTGTCAACCATGAGTATCGAACTTCATTCTTTTCCTTAAACTTTTGGCTTCTTTGCTGCAAAAACGTCAGATCGACAGTCAGATATACGGGGTCTGCGAATGTGCAGTACCTTTTGTTGTTCTTGACGGGTTGTATATGTCAAAGAAACATCTAACGGTTTACTTAAGGGCGATTTTACAGAGATACTCTATATTTGATTAAAGTAAGGACGTCATGTACTAGTCAAGTTTCTGGTGTTACCATTTTACCTCGAATCTTTGTCGTAAAGGCGTCAGATGAACCCCGGGTGAAGCTTTCGACCTTATTTTTGTCTTCTCTTGCTCATTGTCTAAACACGTTTCATATCGGTTAGAGCTCACAGCGTCCAAACGCGCTCCATCGGTGATGGGAAAGAGCTACCGTACCAAACAGGCCCATATCCTCGTCATCGCCTGGAACTATATCCTTCTCAGGATTGTAGTCATCGTCGTCGTCGTCATCAGAGTCGATTTTCCGCACCAGTCTTCTCCTTCGAGGGCGTTTATACCGGTCTATTCGCAAACCAGTTTCGATAAATAAATCTGAGCCATTTATCTCAACTTGCGCGAACAACCCGCACTCACCAGGATCCGACGGACTTGTCATAAACGTCTCGTCCTCGTCTTCACCACTATCATCTTGTATATAATTGATCCGTCGTTTTGCTCGTGTCTTGAACAATACACAGCGTGTTAGTTTGACCTCTCTTTTTCTTCGAAAGCGGGAGAATTTGCCACCTTCCGCAATATCTCGTCCGTGCTCTTTCCCTCTTCCAAATCGACGTCCGGATCATCGACTTGCATTGTCTCAGGCCATGCCGTTGTAGCTTCAGAGTCGTGTACTGCCAGCGACTCGGTTGTTGCTACTCGTGAACTCGACGACCCTGCTGCAACGCTCTTGTGGGTTTCAGTCACTTTTGCCGTTTCCTTCTTTGGTGCCTCGGCTTTCTTGAAAAATGATAAAAGAGTCTGCTGCGGCATTTATGATCGCAAACTGGGAAGGTTCAGGACAAGAGTTAAAACGTAGCGAGGCCCTAAAAACTTGTCTGAAAATCAAACAGTCTATCTGTCTTTTTCTGGCTGGTGGTGCTTTTCCTTTCCAAACAACAAATTCGGCAGAGAAGAATAATGGAAATCACATCCGGCCCCTTTTTCACGACTTCAACAGGGCTTGTCAATAGTGTAGACAGTATGTTGGTTGAACAATGAAAGAGTTGGCTGGGCTTCTGGAGTTGGGCCCCCCCTCGCCGAATAGGCACTTTCTAATCAAAACCACGGAACCCTTTTAATGTCAGAAAAGCTCATGGTCATACTGAGAGATGGACGAAAACTCATTGGCATTTTACGATCGTTTGATCAATTCGGTATTGCATTTTTATTCGGTTGACGAGAAAAAAATACGCGAAACAGCAAAACATTAAAAAGAAAAGGTAGCAAACCTTGTCCTTCAGGATACCATCGAAAGGATATATGTTGGCAATTGCTACGGGGATATTCCAAGAGGTATTTTCCTTATTCGAGGAGAGAATGTCGTTTTATTAGGCGAGATCGTACGTATTCTATCTACCCTATCTAACATTTTGCAATAACCCTTATGATTAAAGCGCGCCCCCTCCCATTTGCCAGGATATTGACAAGGAAGATCTCGTCAACAATAATCTGCGGCAGGTGCCAGTCGAAGAGATCCTGGTAGCTCAAAGAGAGGAAATGGAAATGAAGCAAAGGTTCGACAAGATACGAAACAAGGTCCTACATGAGCAAGGCTTCTGTGTGGATAGTTCCCAAAACGACCTGTATTGACGATTTTTCTTTTGTCCCTGCCTGTAATACTGTATCTGGCTCAGGGACGCATATTACTGCTCCTTCTCCTGTTGTTCTTATTATCTCAAAAGGTAATTGCTGTAGTTCCGTTGATGGAACGGTTCGATACAAGATCCTTACTTGGCTATCTAAAAGAACAGGATGTCTCTCTACTATAGCTGTTTTATTAAAAACCAAGGTTGTTCTTTTCGGATGAAGTTGTACTTGGGAAACGCTTAGATATGCTATATATTCCAGAGCACTTGAGCTTTCATCCTTAATAGAAGAACATCCCCTTCTGCTCTGAATGAGAAATTGCCCTTGCCTCACAGAATACGCATTTGATTTATCTATTGACCAGTAACATTCAATACTTACCAGCTTGATGACCTATGAACTACTTTTCTTTTAAGCCATACGCGATTTATTGGTTTTTGAATAAGCTTTTGCGTCCTCCGTTGGTAGTATTTGCGTCACCATCAAGTGAAATTTGCGCCATGCTTTAACAAAGATTTACGGTGAAATCGAAATACATTTGCACCGTGATATAAGAATCTTATACACTACAGGAAGGCTTATGATATGCATCTGTGCGTTCGACTGGCTACGTAGTAGATGACGCGTAGTGGGAGTGGTTCCTTGTCATTTGCACTTGCGGAAAAAAAAACTTTTGACACTGCTGGCAAAGACACTTTTGCATTGATTCCATTTTTTCAATTCATCTTTCGGGTGAAGATGTTCGCACCAAGTACTAACGCTATCCTGAATATAATCAGAAACTCAAGTGAATCATCGAAGTCTTTTTGCAAGGGTTTGCTACAATCACGCCACGCAATCTGTTCCAGCCAAGATAGATATTTAAACAGAGGGCGTTTCACTCTGTAGTTTACACACTTTTCTCCTCTTCTTCGAAACTACAAGCATTCTCATCTGAACATTGATTGAAACGCTACGTGACCCTACTGTCCATCTCACAAGAATCCGTCTATTGAGGCTACAATGGAAGATGCAAGATCGTTGATCCCTTCCTTGCAAGACCTTTGACCAAGAAAAGAAGCAGGCCAAACTAGGTTGCTGCTCGCAAGGCAGACAAAGTTATGGTAAAGGATGAATGGTGACTTCAACACCATGACCTTTTATTGATGCGATGGATTTCAGTATGGCTCAAGTTGTGTCTCTCCAACGGCAAGGGTATTCTTTGTCAAGTTATGTGATGGTAAGTTCTTCTGTTTCAAGTTCTGCTGATTCAGTTTCTTATGATCTGGTGAAAGGATTTTAATCAATAAACAGTATGTTGCTTCATAAGACTACAAGTTACACATATCCTTTCGACATTGTACACAAAAGGTTAACATGGGTCTGCGGGACATTGATCTTTATTGCTGATGGTATTTAAGCTACCACAACAATTTTTCTTCCAAGTGCTGTTGCTCGTTCCTTACTCAACATCATCATGACCAGGCCAACCTGCAGCCTAACAGGTACATAGTTCTCGTAAGCCTTGTCCGTTATGGCAATGATCGTTGGCGCTTGAATGTACAGCTATATGTTGTTTGATTTTATGATCGACAGATATAATGATTTTCGATACATTATCCTTATACGTGAGCAGGGAAAAATTCGACCCTAACAAAGAAATTTTGCAGTTCAGGTTCCACCTGAAATCGCGATTAATCCAGAGCTGCCAGTGGGAAAGGCACAGGGCAAAGTCCTTTAACTTGGACAAAGGCAAAATGAACGGAATCGAACGAAATCCTTACGATAGCCCTACGCGCTCAGCACTGGAAAGATCACGATTAAGAAATTCACGGCAGCATTACCAGCCTTCGGCATACTATCCGGATACATCGGTTAACATCGCCACGGCGTTTGCCGAGGAAGCGCGGTTAAGGCAATCGACTACGCAAGAAAACGCGCCAGACGCAGACAACAGTTGTTACAGGTCAAAGAGCAGAGAATACAATGAAGACGACGATTATGCATCGCCGCCCTCTTCATGTAAGATTTGCCGCAGCTTAGGAAATTGCGCTTGGACAACTCACTGAAGTTTGGATGTCAGTAAGAAAACAGCCTGCTCATCTTGATCTTGACGACTACTTTGTTAATAAAGAAACAGAAAACTGCAACGCGGACTATACCTTGGGTGTACAAAATCCTCAAGAGTTTGCTGATCTGGACGAGTACTATCGTGCCAGGACGGATAACCCAAGGCCCAGAGGCTTGGACTCGGACTTGGACTTGGGTGTGAATCATCCTCGAGACTTGGACTTGGGTATGAATCAGCCCCGAGACTTGGACTTCGGTATGAATCGACGAGACGGTGATCCTTCGGATGACATTGCGGATGACAATTCGGACTTTATGAATCAACAAGACATTGATGTTTCAGACGAGTATACAGATGACGATTATGATCCGTTGGTCGAACTGGATGCTTTAGCAGCCTCACAGTTGGACGGAGTCTATGAGGATGGTTTTGGTAATCGATCAGCCACATCCTCTAGACGTAGACTAGACGTACCACGGCGTACTTATCGACCATTTACAGACTTTGGAAATGAGATAGAGACAAATGACAGCGTCCGCAACATATTTCCAAGTGATTCTCGAGTCAATGAGCAATATTCAGTTACACAATCATGGCTTGAAACAGTTTGCGATAATATAGCCTTTGCTGTGCTCCTGGTCTTTTTCGCCGTCAAAAAGTCGGTATATGGAGCCTTGACGGTAATGGATGCCTTGTTCTTTCAGATACCAGCAGATATCGTTTATTTGCTGCTACGACCTTTCAAGCGATTCATGCATGACAACATCGATACACAGCCGCCACCATCACAGAGACGAAATCCAAGTGCTTCAACAAAATTCATTATAACAATCATCTACCTTTCCATCGCCACGCTAACGTTCAGTTCCATAAATATCGAGACACAAGAAACTGCACTATCCGAAAGATTGTTGTTGACGCCATATTATATCAAGACAAGCCTTCAGTACTGGATGCAGACTGTCTTCAACCATAGAGCTGGATTAATACCGACGGCACCTGATGAAGATGATCCAACAAGTGAGAAGCAATACCATGGGAAGGCCCCTGCCATTCACTTAGGAGAACTCCTAAATGAGATGCGTCCGCATTTTGTGGCACGCTCGGAAATGCTTGCTGACAGACAAGCTCTGAACGACGAACTGCGTAAATTGGAAAGCAAGTTTCAGGTTCCGACATGGCAGCAATTGTTAGATCAAGATAAGGATATGATTCAGTCGTTTCTGGAACAGAACATGGAGCATTTCCTGGCTTCGCAAGCTGAACGTGGATTGATGTTGAGTAAAGATGCCTTGATTCGTATACTTGAAGAAGAACGCCGAAATGATGATGGTCGTAAAATATCAGAGATCGTTGTTGATGATGACGACTGGCCACATACTTCTTTGAGTGACGTGGATAATTTTCGTGAAATACCTTCACATCAACGCCTTTTAATATCTGCGTACGTCTCCCGTATCTTGCAGCAATATCAGCAGGATTTGCTATCTCTCCCAGACTTTGCTCTGGCCACACGCGGCGCCCGCATCATTCCTAGACTGACTTCCCCGACGTATACACAGACAGCGCAACGTCCTATTAAGCACTTTTTGGCCGGGCTGCTGGGCGTAGATCAACCGCGGGTACCGTCACCTATCATTGCCTTACTTCCAGAGACACACGTTGGCCAATGTTGGCCCATGCGAGGTTCGAACGGCACACTTGGGGTCATGTTAAGTCAGCCGATCACGATACAGAGTATTACCGTCGAATATCCATCTCGCCATATTGCAGTCAATGCAAGTAGTGCACCAAAGGATATTGAGGTTTGGGGATTACGGCAGATCCCTTCGTCGCCGTTCGGTACCGTGGAATGGCCATGGACTCCAAAACATGAAAGCAATACGGATGCTGTATTTCTTTGTTCCATGCAGTACGATATCAGGAAATCCTCACCGGTGCAGACGTTCAGCGTGGATCTCAACCGATATATCCCATTGAAAGGAGTCCTATTTCGTTTTACATCCAACTGGGGAAACAATCTGTATACCTGTATTTACCGTGTACGAGTACATGGTGTTCCCAGCGATAATGTTTACTATCAGGAAGCTTAACACATAATGTACATATATATGCGACTATGAATCGTTAATAGTAAATGGCGGGATACCGTCATAGCTTATATGCCCGAAATTTGGAAAGTGGGCACCAACATTCCCGTGACTTTTTTCCGCTCTTTAACCATCTTTCTGTATATCTCGAGCGTATTGGCACTTCTGCAGTGATCGCATAAGCCACTCTGACGTTTGCATATCCTCCGGGTTTTACATCAACCTTAAAGGTAAAGCGCTCAAAGCGCTCACCAGCAAGCAGTATTCCAATAATAGGGTCACAGACACCTTCTGCACACCATTTGAATATAGCAATTTTTACACGCAATTGCGAGATATCAGCATTCACTGTCTGCGTATGTCATTGTGTTATCCAATAAGAGCTGAAATAGACCGAAAAATTTTCAGATTAGGTGACATTTCAAGCTCCTGAATGAGCGCGCTAAAATTTTTGCAACACCACCTGAATGAAAACTCGGGCTTACCGGCCCGCATTATTTCGATGAGCCTACAAACAGGCTGGCTATGTTGTATTATTTGAGTCGTTGCATACCCCCAGACAGAAAATAAAGCCTGTATCAGCCAACATCAGCCGAAGGTCTTGGATAACCACAGATTATTATTACAGCGGATAATCAGTCCTCAATGTATCATTGCAGAAAACTGCGAAATCTCAATAGCCGAAATGTCACTTCCCGCGGTTATTTCTTGCAGCTTTTGCGAGTTTCAACGGATAAGAGTTGGTAAGACGCAGAATAGATGTTATGAGCCTTCCATATGTTTAAGAAATACTACATTTTTCATTGCATTTTCTCTCATCGGAAAGCGTTCCGAAGCTGCTGACAAAGACGTTTTTGCGCTAATTGCATTTTCTATTTGACTTTTTGAGTAAACGATGTTCGCACCCAATATTAACAATATCCGGCATCTCTCGTCAATATCATCAGAAACGCGCCTCAACGATTCTCTCTCTTTGCACAGGTTTACTACAAGTGCATGAATCATGCCACGTAATCTGTTTCTTCCAGGATAGATATTTAAACAGGTTCCGTAGTTTGTCTCCCTCTCTCTCTTTTTTTTTTTTTTTCGAAACTGTAAGTATACTCCATATGAAAAATCATAGAAACATTACTGACTCTACTGTCCATCTCACAAGAGGTTGTCTATTGAGGCTACAATGCAAGGTACAAGATAGTTGGATTCCTTTCGTGCAAGTCATTTAACCAAGAAAAAGAGATCCCACCAAGCTATTGGTTCCTGCCCGATAGACAGACAAAGCTATAATAAAGAATGAACGGTGACTTAAACACCAATGTCTTCTATTGATGCGTTCAATTCCAATGCAGGCAGTATGGATCAATTCCTGTGTCTCCAACGGCAAGGGTGTTCTTTGCCAGATCATTTGATAGTACGTTCTTCTGTTTCAATGTTCTGCTGCTTCAAATCTCATAGTGAACGGTTTTTCCCCTTTTCATTTTGGACAGTTGGGTTTCGTGAGACGTAGAGGCGGCGGCTTGCCGTGCCTCCGTCTGCGTATTAAAGCAGCCAATGCTTTAAGCTGGATTTCTTTATAACCATCACCCACCGGTAACAGGTACGGGGTTGGTCCCCGCCACAGCGGGATTACCCTTCTGGGGTATGTAACATGTTACTTTTACAATGGAGAGTAAAAGAAAAGGCACCCAATGATGATTGGACTTTTGTGCTGCTCGATGTAATATCACAATAATAAAGAGACTAAGGATCCGTGAGACTCAGAGATGCATTTATTTATTGCGTCCAATCCTACACCCTATTTATAACTTTCTATGTGGCATGGGTTTATCAGCTTGTCCTAAAGGAATTCACAGTGGTAACAGAGGTATCCAATGTTCGTACCTAAATAACGGACTGCCATGGTTTCACTCTACCAGGAACATATAACCCCTGCGTTTCCGAGACCTGATTACAAGCCTATATCCATTGTACTGGTTCCCAAAGTACGCTTGGATACAACACTCGAGGTACATTTTGCGTTGACGGAGAGTCGAGTTTCAGTGGAATATAAGCAAACATGTTCTCCGTTCAACGAAAATCATGTACTCACTAGCTACAAAATCGGTCTCGTTTAGCGGAAACTTAGTCTACAGTTGATGCAAAGTAGCGCAAGAGTCTGATCAACAAACAGCATGTTTACATTTTACTAATCTAGTATTTTTAAGGTTCATTCTATAACGATTGCCCCTTTCTTTGTGGTTGCGGCGATACTCTTTGTCTTAACTTTGCATTATATACTTTGAAATTCAATGCTAAGGATGCTAGTGAAGAAAGAAGAGTTTGTATATATCACAAAATCATTGGCGCAGGGTAAGCTTGTTAACAGAACAATTCAGTGAGATTTACCCTGCAGCTGCCGATCGATATGTACGAAAATCATGCTCACTGGTGCTTATGGCAGGGAAAAAGGTGCTTATCAAACCAGCGCAAGAGGAAAAACACAAGATGCTTAGAAATCAAAGAACCTTCCGGACCAAAGACCCAGCCACTGAAGTCGGTGGATCGGCATCGGGAAGGCACTTTCCCCGCTCTTCCTTTTTCCACATTTCATAATTTTTGAGTAAAAGCTGATGTCATATGCAACAAGAGACGGGAAAGACACAGTGCTGTTTGTCGACAAGGACTATGTCGAGTCCCAACCTGATGTTGGAGAGCCGACAGTGGATAATGCGGAAACCGTAAAGAAAGAGCAGGATCAACGCGCGGCTTACGATCCCGAAACTGGGGAGATTAACTGGGACTGTCCATGTAAGGGTGTTCCTTGATAATTGTCGACATTTCATCAGACTGTTGTTTAACACGGTCGCATTCTTTATTGAAAGGCCTTGGGGGTATGGCACAGGGTCCTTGCGGTGAAGAATTCAAGGCTGCTTTTAGCTGCTTTGTTTACTCACAGGCAGAGCCAAAGGGAGTTGACTGTGTTGACAAATTCCGTGATATGCAAAACTGCTTCCGGCAGCATCCAGACGTATACGGCGACGAAATAGACGACGACGACGACGAGGCTGACGACAAGAAAGAGGAAAACAGCACGACGACCAGTGAATGAAGAAAAGAAAAATTGCATCAATAGATACACTTACACCCTTCTCCTGTATACATAGACTACATCGCAGCCATTTACCATTGTAGACTTATTGTCATTTGTCTAGTCACTAAACAAGAGCAAAAGTTTTGTCTTCCGTAGTATTGTGTCGTGCATTCCAATCGACCGTCTATTTGTTGAAGACTATACATTCGAAAAATCTCTACCAAACAGGGCTCGCTTTGTCCAATCTATGCTGAGGTTCAAGCGTGTACGCATGCTGACCTGTTCGCTCCAGTAGACACCACGCCAGAGATACATGGCCCAGAGTCCACCCATCATCTTGTAGCCCCAGGTGAACTCGCCTACTGCTGAGTTACCCAGGTAAGCTAATGTACCTAAATGGCGATACACGAATGGTCCAAGTTCTGTGGATTCGTCCTTGCTAATCTGGTTCAGACATTGAGCTACATAGCGGCCTTGTTGACTGGCTACCTGTGCCGTCTTTTCATAGCAAGGGAAATAGTCAATACAATAACGCCCTTTGCTGCTCTGATGTAGATAGCAAGATGGAAACTTACTGCTGGCAAATGGGTCATTTTGCTTTCTACATCTCTTAGCATTGCACGCATCTCGGTGATATCCAGACTATCACTTTTATCGGCGTCGTACTTTCTGAAGGTATCCACCAGTTCTTTCAGATATTGTTCTGTTAACGGGAAACGCCTTTGCATGTATGCAACAGCCTCACGGAACTCTTCGAGGCTCAGTGTACCGTCCTTGTTCCTGAAAATAAATGTTTATCAGTACATCAGAATACAACAACCGTCAACGGGATCTGTCGTCACACACTTGTCAGCTTCTTCGAAAATCTCCATTATGTGCTCCTGTAGCTTTGGATTCTCAACTGTCGCACAGTCTCCAATGGCAAGAACCGATCCGTCTGACACGCCCTTCACTCTGAGGAACCCGTCCGTGATTAGAGCTCGTTGATGTCCCTGGATACCTAATTTATCCGCAATACTTTGTACAAACGGCGTCATTGCTGTGTATGTTCTTTTTGTTAGTACAGTCCTCTGACACGCTTGTTATTTCGCATCGTACCAATTCCAGTTGACCATAAGCACAAGCCGTACGGGATCTCTTCCGTCTGTCCGGTGTCTTTACGACGGAAGACGACCTTGTCACGGTCGATGCGGGAAACTCTTGCATTCGTTATAACTTTAATTTTCTCTCGCTCGAACCGTTTTTCAGCATATTCACTGATCCGGACGTCAAAGGTGTTCAATATATGGTCCCGGGATTGGATCAGAGTCACAGAGATGTCTTCACGCAAAAGTTTCGGGAACTAGCTCATGTCTATTATTAGCTTGCGCCCCCTGTCGGATACGTCCTGGCTTATCATTTATGCACTTACCCACTTCACGAGGTCTTCGTTCATCCAGTCGAACCATTCTGCAGCTGCCTCGGTTCCTGTCGGTCCACCACCACAGATCACAAAACTCAACAGACGTTTCCGTTCTTCAGGAGACGTAGTTGGCAAACATGCTTGTTCGACGTTCCTCATGACCTTGCGGCGAATGTCCATGGCATCTTGAATTGTCTTGAGTTGATGGGTGTACTCGATACCTTCAACTCCGTGCGTGATACTCGTTGCGCCAACCGCAATAACAAGCTTGTCGTATGGTACGTAAAAGCTCTTTCCGTCACTAACTCCTTTAACCTCGACCAACTTGTTTTCCAAATCAATATCTGTTGCCTTGGCTTGCAAAAAGTGTCCATGTACGCGTGCTGCGATCTTTCGAATAGGTTCCAGAATCGATCTGTACGTTCATACATGGGTTTGTCTGTTTGTTTAGCGAGTTCGAACCCAAAGGCACGCCATATCTATTACATCATACCGAGGGTCGTGTGTCCCTACCGTAACGCATGGCAGCAACGGCGTAAAGAGGAAATAGTTATGATCGCTAATGACCGTTACATTATACCGATCCTTGTCCAAGTTCTTCAGAACTGATACAGCTCCCCAACCACTACCCAAGATAACTAGCCTGGGTTTCCCTGCGGTTCCTTCGACCTCGTCATCCAGCTGGTGACTAACGATTGGTAAATTCTTTGCACCGCCTAGTTCTGGATGTAGGGCCGAGAACGGGACCCTCGCGCTTGCTCCCTTGGCTTCTTCAAGATAGACCTCGTCTTGAAAAAGGTAATAACCGATAACGCCAACCCCTACTGCCGTTGTCGCCGTGATCAACCGTTTCGCCGCTGCCTTTATCATAAATCCATGGCCCTTTTCGGACCGTATCAAGGAACGCCGCAACACCAAAGAAGACGACCGAAGGAACATTGATTTCGTTTCAAGGAAAAAAGGGAGAAAAGAGACAGGGAAATTGTTTCACTGTAATCCGATGCGTACAGTATGTATGTATATATATATATATATATATATATATATAAGAGCACGCTTCTGAGTTTCGACTCTGACAGCTCAAACGAAGCAATGTGTCCTCCATCCAGAAGGACGAATAACGCGCCTTTTACCACAACTAAAGACGGCTGGCTTCAATGCAATTTTCCAACTTCTATAAATGGGTTTTACTCTTGCGCTCATAGTCTCGGCGGTATTGTTATCATCTTATGCTAAAGTATTTCAGGATACAGTCTGAATTAACCTTACACGTTTTCATTAAAGATCAACCCGGTATTCAGCATAGCGACTAAAGTTTTACGAGTACGCTTTTGCGACTGAACTTCCGGTTTACATATGCAGTTCATGCTTGAGATTCATAAGATAGCGGATCATCATCTGTCACAGTTGTGTACGATTTTACCCGTAAAGAGGATCAAGAGCAACTAGGCTTTGGCTCTTTGGTTGTCACACCCAAGAAGATCCTTTAGCCGAAGCTCTGAATGGTGATCCGCAAATCCACGTGCATCGGATGCACGATAAGCGCACAGTAATCTTGATCCCCCGTGATGGGACTGATGTGTGTAGACGATCTAACCAAGAAATAGACGCCTAGTACCATACCGTCAACACAGACTCGGTCAAGGTAAAACAGAACTGCCTTCCTGGTCAGCCTGTTATTGCATAATGTTTGCCAAAATGCGATCCAGATCTGACTCTTTCTTTCAGAAAAAGCGAGATCAAAGATGTATGTGTGCGTGTGTTCCGCAGCCTGCGCACATGGTAAGACATTTTCACAAAGCAAGATTAGAAAGATCACAAAGGTAAAGAGACAGATGAGTCCTTTGAGACTCCACGTAAGATTATTCTTTATTTCGTTTACAAGTGCTCTGTATTTATGTCTCTGTCTGGGTCGATATCGCAATTATGGAAAAGTTATTCAAAGAGAGATTAAAGACGATGAATTGGTCTCGTCATGAAAAACTCATTGCTGTTCCTTGATCTGTGAGCAATAATAAGATTGCGTTAGTTTAGATTAACTATACAAGGAAGCAGTGAATGTTTTTATACTCAAGTTGCTGATGTACCTGCATATATCCTTTACTAAGGTGTGTCGATATGAGGGAAGACGACGCTAGAGCGTTTGCTTCAAAAAGATGTTTTCTAGCGCTAAGCAAGTAGACATGTACACGTTGCTGGTGTAGAAGTGTTTCAATTTCGAATGCGTCTTTACCTGTCATGCACAGATCAAAGATAAGTCTTCTCTGTTCCACAAACGTATCGCTAACAACGCGTCTATCTGATAGATGAGCGATCAGCCAACACTATACAAAACTGAAGCCAGTATTCCAGACAGGTCATTTATTAATTAAACATTAGCAATACTCAGGTGCATTTTGTTAGGTAATGTATGGCTTCGTTTATAAGATGTTCAACTGATACAGTTGTAGTATAGACACATCAGGGGATACCACATTTGGTACGGAAAAATGTCGGGTACGGCAATATCATTCAAGTTATGTCCTGTGCAGGAACATCGCGCATGGTCCGCAGCACATTGGTTTTTTTTCAGGCATTATCGATAGAAACTTTTGGTTGCTAATGTCCGGTACTTGTGTCAGTGACAGGCGCTATATTCAAAGCATACCAATGCGCCACCTGAGGCATGAATATCTTGTACGATTAGGAGCCACAACAAGGGACAAGCGGCAAAAGATCATGCATCAAAAGATGACTGGCTATGAATTTCTGGGGTTCACTCACTCAGGAAGGGAAAAGTTTCGCTGCGCCCCCAGCGACTTGACTGCCAGATGTCCAACCCGCCTGAAGGACTGACGGATCCGAACGAGGTATCTTTATCGCATACAAAAGCCCGTAATTGGGAACTTTTTTGTTAAAAGCGCGGTGATAGGATGCATCTGTTGACAATTCCACAGCACCTCGTATAAAATTAAAGCTTCGAATCAACCCATCTTCGCAGACTGTTAGTACTGACATTCCGAGCGCCAGCGGACAGCTTTCTGGTAGCGAAGATGAAGACAGCCATCGAAAAAAGAAACGACATAGAGGAAAAGAAAAGAAGAAACGAACGTATAAACGACAGAAAAAGGAGAGGTTTGAACCGGACTCTACGACAGAAGATCGACGAGATAGCGTCCAAATTGACATTGACGACGATGGCGATGACGACATGTCGACGCCTGCAGATCAACCTGCGGCATCGGCAGCGGAAGGTTATGCGGAAGAAACTGAGCACATGCCGGTTGGCGGTAAACGGCCTTTTGCATTGATCGATGCCGAGAGCCATTATCCTACGGACAACTTCAATGACAGTGATAACGAAGACAGCGACGATTACGAAGACCAAGAAGACGGCACGCCTGCGGAACAAGATGCTTACAGCATAGATAGCTCGTATCGCGTTGCTGAATCGGCATCTGCTTATGGCGACAGCAACGAAAAGCCTGGAGACTCTTTGACAGGGCTAAGGGAAGATGAAGATGACGAAACGGCAAGCTATAACTACAGCACAGATTATGCAGCAGATAATATAGCGACAAACAACAGTGTCGATGACTATTTGCAGCATAGATCACGGAAATCATCTGTAAGCACGACTTCGTTGCCAAAAGCCCCATCCAGTGTTGGGCGTCCCAGGAGTGGGTCTACAGCGAAACAAGAACAGAAACCTAAGAAACGCGGAAGACCTGCCAAAAACAAGACACCGGTAAAACAAGAGCCGCGAACAGTAGAGGCTCCAAAGAAGGACTTGCAAAGCATCTGTCTGAAGTTGCTTGATAATCTCGAAAAGTATGCAATCGTCGTTGATATTTGAACTTTGTTTGCTAATCATCATTCATCGCCGAGTAGACGGGATGCTTATGGATTATTTCTGCAGCCAGTGGATACCAACGTTGTAACGGACTATCTTGAAGTCATCAAATCACCCATGGACTTCTCAACGATGAGAACTAAACTGAAAGAAAACCGCTATTCTCACATGGATGAATTTGAGCACGATTTCATGCTCATAGTCACCAACGCAAAGACGTACAACGCTCCAGACACCATCTATTATCGAAGTGCTGATCGACTACAACAATACGGAATAAAAGCGATTGAACGAGCCAAGAAAACAGTTGTCTATGAAACCAATGAAGTGGAGAATTATCGACAGGAGGAATACACGCCTACTGATAGCCGTACTAAGCAAGGCGGTTGGCTTGGCTGCAGGTCATCGAGTATATCTTCCGCGACAAAGAAAGAAGCAAATGTAAAGGTAGAGGAGGAGGTGGATATCCTCGGACTCGACAACCCCACAACTACTCTACCATCATATGCACCACTTCGGTTCGACGAACAGATAGGCGGCGGTCGGGAGTACGGCACAGACATCAGTAGTTCACGGGCAGCATCACCGCTGCGAGGGACGCCAAAGAAAAAGAAAAAGAAGGTGACAGAAACAGGTGTCGCTTATGCACCAGATGGTTCGTTAAGTGGAATAGGTGGCGGTAAGTGCACATATTCTTGTTACGTTTCGATCTAGGCATTAAGCGACTGTATACAACAGTACCGGATTTGTATAACCTTATTCCACCCGATACTCCGTTCGCCACTTGTCCCGATATCACCATCATCAATATGCAGGCCTTGCCTTCGGCATTTTACCAAAATCGTACGTCGTACGAAGAATGGCAAAACAACAAGCACATGACGCATCCTGCGCAATTTTGCGATTACGGCGCCTTCACATCCTTGGGTCCGGAGACTCCGGGTGTCTTTTATACTGCGCAAGACGCATGCTACATATACCCATTGTATGGAGACGACCGGGGAGAAGCGTACATGCGAAGCTTGTGGGACTTTGTTAACGACCTTGATTTGGACGACTTTGCGAATGAAAAGGCCAGATATCTAACGCGTGGAGCATGGGATGCTTTTAAGGAAACCTTAAAGGATGTTCCGGACGCGAAAAAGGTCGATGCTGAGTTTGGGACAGTGGATGTTCCTAGTATAGTTGAATCTGTGCGATCAGATATAGAGAAATCCGGCTAACCTTCCTTAAATAAAAGTGCTGTTGAAGGATCGACCATTCATCACTGACAGTGAAGGCAAGCTTGGATTGTTAAAGTCACGCATTTTTTGCGCTTTTGGACTCTTGTGCTACTCTATGAAAAGTTGTCGAAATGGAATTCAAGTACATTGAACCTCCCAAGATGTCTGACGGATCGAACGGTGAACAGCAGATCCGAGATCTTTTCGAGCCTACACCTTTCATGAAAGAGAACATGAACCCGCAAACAGGAATCAATTGGTACAGACGCCTTGGTGAAGGTTTGACAGGAGAACGTAAGTGCTTGCCGTGGCACGATTACGGTGGTATTTTGCAATTGATTAGCTGCATAGGGAATGCTGTGCTAGCTGGGCTGCCCGCAGGGTACGCTCTTGGAACGAGGACTTATACGACTCCAAACGGAGAGGAAGTTATATACAGGCAGTTATATGGTATGATGCACCCACTCTTGGCTTTTGTCCTTTCACAGTAGCTAAAGTGGAACGGTCGCTCTTTCCGTTTACAGGTCATCCATCACGGAAACCGTTTCGTTCGGCAGGTAAGAAGTTGATGTGGATTTGTTTCGCTTAGAACAGAATTAGACTAAGGTTTGGTAACAGTTGAATTTGTTCCTCACTTGCAGTGGTTAAATCGAACTAAATCCAAGTCATTCGACCACAAAAAATGCCCATGTCGTATCTGCAAGAGCTGGACTAGACAACGAGACAAAAAGAAAGAAACACCAAAGAAAGTCAAAGCGGTAGTAAGACTACCTTATCCGAAACGAGTCATTACCATTGCTCCACGTCAAAAAAACAAGAGAAAAACCATGGCTGCACCTCGAGAAACGGAAAGAAGAAGAATCCATGTTCAGCGGACCGTGCGCGATATTCTCATACAAGACATAACTTGCAATACTCTCCCAATTCCTGACGTCATTCCCATACCGAACGTTGTCTCCCCTGCCTTGTCGGTACGACAATTGTATCAGTTGAACCTCTTATAAATGAAGCCATACATCACCCGACAAAATGCACTTGAATATCGCTATTGCTTAATAAATGACCTGTCTGGAATACTGGCTCCAGTTTTGCATAGTGTTGGCTGATCGCTCATGCATAAGATTGACGTCTATGGAACAGTGAATTTTATTTTTGACCTGCGCATGACAGGTAAAGACGCATTCTAAATCGAAACACTTCTGCACCAGCAACGTGTGCATGTCTACTTGCTTAGCGCTAGAAAACGTTTTTTTTTAAGCAAAGGTTCTAGGGTCGTCTGCCCCAGAGATCGACACACCTTAATAAAGGATATATGCAGGTATACCTGCAACTTGAGTAAAAAAGCATTTACTGCTCCCCTGCGTAGTTAAACTAAACTAACGCAATCTTATTCTTATTGCTCACTGACATTGATGTTTCTCTTAACGCAGGCCTCCCAGGAAACAAACTCTAGAGACATTTCGGAGTCGGACTTGCATCTGCTCTCTCGCACCAAAGGCACTGCTGGCCCAAAAAGTTTTTTGTCCTCTTCCGGGTGGCAGTTAATCTTTCGAAATGTTCATGCCACAGGTAGTTTCGCTTGTGTGCATTGTACGGAGCAACAGTCACTGACGCGTAGTGAATGGGACATTAGCAACCAAAGTTAACTCCAGAACAAAAGGCGTTTCTCAGACAACGTACGATTGGCACCGTGTCCAACTTCATTACTGTGGTGTTTGTTCTTCGTGCTGGTAAGAATGAGGGAGAACAGGGAATATATCGAAGGGGAGAGAGAGGAAAAAACAAGTTGATATATAGGAGGATATCGTAAGACAACACACTAACTGACTATGGTTGTTGACAACAGCTCCGTTTGCTATTGAATACGCGAAGAAGTTCCTCTAAAAGCAACAGTTGCTTTATAGACTGTACATATATAACGCAACGCCGACCCAAAAATAAAAAGTCTTAAGTGTAACCAAGAGTGGCGGGTTCATGCATACATTTTTGAAGGAGCCGTCATCTTTTCCTCCTCTTTCCCTTTTCTTCTTCTCCTCTCAAGAACCTGTATATATTAGTTTCCTTTGCCGCGTCAGCGAAACCTTTGCCCTTTCACCTCTAGTGTGACATTTCATGTTTGCAAAGTCAAAGAGATTTCAAGACGGTAAGCTCAGCCATTTCTCTCTAGCCATTTCTTTGTTCTCATTGTGAATCATTAGAGCACAAGGAATATACGCCAGGACCCGGCGAGTACAATATTCCCAATGGGGACGAATTCAGCAAGCATAAACGTTATGGTTTTCTGAATCACACTAGTCGTTTCAGTGCAGAAAATGCAGGTATGTGTTTCATTCTATCCCTTTTTGCCCTATCATTTCACAAAGGCAAGGTTTTGTTAAGTCGATCTACCAGCCGACTTTTACGCCAGCAACGATAGCTCGATAGCTAGCTCGCTGTCGAATAATAGCAACAAGACGGAAGAAGCACGGAACAGGCGGCCACTCGGGGAGTACGCCACTCAATTCGAAAAGTATCGCCATGCCATGCAAAAAGAAATAGAGTCCCTGCAGTTGAAGAATCGCAAATTGGAGGGGAACCTGCAGACTGCCGTCTCGGAAAGGGACGCAGCCCAAGCCTCGCTCTTGACCAAAGACCAGGAACTCGCTGAAATGCGTATGAAGAATAACCAGTTACAGAAGTCCGTAAGTCCGTCTTGTGTTAACGACATCTAGGATAAACATCTCCTACAGCGTCCTGCTTCTTTAGCTTAATCGTTTAGAGAAAAGCATTGACAAATCACCCAAAGTAATACAGCTACAAAAGAAAGTGGACGACATGGAGAAAGAACTGGATGCCGCAAAGGCTGCAGCATCCGAGGCACGTGAAGCAGCTCAAAAGGAGCAGGAACTACATAAAGCAGCTATAGCGGAGAAGGACGAATTAATCATTCAGTTGCGTAGTCGTATTGAAGAACAATCCGGGACGATATCCGCATTGAATTCGCAACTGGAACAGAGCCATGATCATCTGAAAAACGTCGAACGAGAACATCAGATGATAGTGCAGTCGTTGCGAACGAAATTGGATACTATGGCAAATGATTTGACCGCAGCACACGCGAAGATTAACGAAACGGAAGCGCACTCCATGCAGTTAAATGACGAGATCTCGCGACTCCGAGCCGATATTCAGAACGTTCAGCATGAAAAATCGTCACTTGAAGATCGAATTCGGACCATGACAGCTCAGCATCAAGAAGAGCTCCAAACCTGCCACGCAGAGCGAGTTGAGTTGGAAAAGAGTATGCAGAAGCTAGAGGATACGTTACATCAGAGCACGTTGGATATCCGATCATTAGAATCGCAATTCGTGGAAGCCAAAGCCGAGACGGAAACGCTCCGTGAAACGATTCGGGCCAGGGACGAACAAATCCAGCGCAAAGACAGAGTTACACACAGGCTGCAAACGCAATTTGACATGTACCGTTCCCACGTGACAAAGCTCATGCAACAAATGCGAGAGAAATGTCGTTTACGACAGTCTGATGCCGATAGACTCGCCCGAGAGCTACGAGAAGCCAAGAAATATATCAATCAACAAGCACTGCATTTGGATTCTCTAAAATCGGACCTGCACTGGCTTTCAAAGTGGAACCGTCAACTCGGGAACCTTGTGGAAGCTGTACTTGATGATGGCGCTAACTCTTCGGAGATCATGATACCCTTTTTATCGGCAACCGATAATATTAATATACCTTTGTCATCAAGCAAATCAGGTACGCATTGGGTATCTTCTTTACACATTTTGTAGATGCTTAACACGATGGTCCTGCATACAGTTCTCCCGAACGACTCGGGCTTTTGCGCTCAGCAAGACCTATTAAAAGAAGTTCTTATGTAGCTAGGAACTTATTCAGATACCCATCTCAAATTTCACATGCTTTTGCTGATGAAAACTATAGCAGCATTCTCTGTATATACACATGCATCGTCGACTTGCGCACTCTTTTCGGGCGCTTGGAATGAACATAAAGTGTCTGCATAAAGCTGGAAATTGCTTTCTTTCTCTGTCTGCATGTTTGATTGGACCTGGGTTACCTGTCAGATTGGGGGGGGGGGCCATTTTGGTTTGCAATTTACCAACGGCTTCTTCTTCCCTTTGATGGAAGTTACGCTCTCCGGAATCTTCCCGAACCATTCCGAGGGCATTTAATGGGGGACAAGGCGTGAAATCGGCACCCTTTGCATAAAAAATGCTTTAACTGCGTCTTTCCCGGATACATCATGATGTCGAAGAAAGAGGCAATGCACTGTACTTTCTCACCATGGTGAACAACTGTTTACTATAGTGGCAATTTACCCAAAAAGGAAAAATTCCTGTCGGCATACATTGCGTAACAACGACATGCAACAAGAGATTCTCTTTTATTGCAGCGCATAGCGTGATTACCAGGCAACTGTCTGGTTCTTGTAATCAAAGAATGTTCCATTAGACTCCTTGGTGAGCTTGTCAAAGGCGAACAGCATGCCGCTAATGGATTCCTCGGGCGTTACTGGAGCCGACTTGCCACCCATGTCCGTCTGGACATGGCCTGGATGGACCGAAACAACGATAAATCCTTCTGAGCGCAGATGGGCTGCCCAAAGTCTTGTGAGCATGTTTTCTGCGGCTTTTGAGACGCGATACTTGACGGTGTTTTTGTCAGAAGCACTTCCTAAAAGAAACATAACCAATGCAATACCTCATTATAGAATGCACTGTCCGTATTGACCAGTGAACCAAGGATTGATGAAATGTTAATGATCTGACGCGTAGAACGTTTTCGCAGCAAAGGCAAGAAAGCTTGAGTGACATTCGAAGTGCCAACTACATTGGTCTCGAAAACGCGCATGTAATCAGCGCGAGACCTATAATACACCCTCTGCTAGTTAACGGTTTTATCAAAGACGAGAAAAGTGTGCATTTAATCCTTACGTCGTCTCGGGATTATTAGACTGTTGACCGCCCACACCAGCATTATTAATTAACACGTCAATGCCTGCTGGCGCGATCTGCGATATTTTTTCTACCGCCGCCTGCAAAGCTCTGTTGGTTTTGACTTCACAGATCGGGAAGAGGGTTTTGTTTTACCTTGACCGAGTCTGCGTCGACAGTATCCATAGTTACTGCGTGAACTCGTTTGCCGTCTACAATTGCCTGTAGCTTTTCCGATTTCTCGGGTGCACGCGCACATGCAATCACTGTATGACCTTTTTCGGCCAATTGTCTAACGAATTCTACACCAATACCTCGCGAAGCACCGGTGACAAGATAGATTCGACTCATTTTTATGATGGTATCCACGAAGGAAACGCTTCGAAAGAAATAGAAGATATCCAATGCTGGCCTTTTTAAAACTCTGCAGGGTTTTGGTCGGGCTCAATACGCGGCCCGTTGCGACAAGGGACTCGCAGTCTGCGCGCATTACGGGACACGCTCAAGTAGACCCACCAATACAGTCTTGAAGGCTATCCATTGCGAGTTGCAAAGCACAAAAGAGGAAGGCTAATCTGACTTCCAAACCCGGCGAGAGCCTGTCGAAGCCCATCGAGAGGCTTCGACAGCCCCTAGTATGGGTTAAACAGACTGTGTAACCCCTCACTGAGCAGGCTCCACCAAACAAACCTAATACACAACCTGTGCAGGCCTGGTCAGGCTTGTACAAGGCTTTTCTCTTTTAACTGATGACTTCCACTAAAGTTTTGGAGAACTGTACTGTACCAAAGTGTCTGTTAACTATTTATCGGTTTGCCTCACACAATCACCAATATTTGCGCCGTAAGGCACGAAGGTTAATCCTGGGGTCCACGCCAGTATTCAGAGAAGAAAGGACCGATAACCCTGGCCCCCCGGCGCTGATTAGGCCTGCGGTTGGCCCCATCTGGCCTATAAAAGAGTGGGAAATCTATCACCGATCCTGAGGACTTGAGAACAATGGAACCTTGAAGCAGAATAAACATACCACTACACATTTGGCAAAGAAACACCCTTACCATGGAAAAAAACAGGACTTAGCCAGTGCTCGCGCCAATTGCAACCGTTTATAAAGTAATGGCCGTATGTTTTCCCCAGAAACTGCAGCAACCTTTGAGTTTCAATAGCAGACACTGTATTTACGCCCTATCCTCACTTAACAGCGTGGACTTGTATGCGGACGACCGTTGATGCATACGGTGAGTACTACATAGCTGTGCCTGCTGAATCGCCTTCATTGCCGACATGTGTGTGGCGAACTGTGTAAAGGCAAAGGATAAACTCAAGATTGAGTTATAGTATAACTCTAGCGCATTTGGTACTCGTTTACGTCAAACTCCAGGATAAGAACTCATGTGCTAATATTCCAATCGAACTGAGCATGGCACTGGTCTGCAATGAAAATACTTCCACGCAGATCTTCTGGCTTATCTCGCCGATAGTGTCGTCGGTGAACCGCCTGCGGGGACGCCCAGACTAGAGAGACATTTCCGAAACGGTATCCATACTATGATAACGATCAGTGAGCCATCCGAATACGGGAAAGTACGATGCTTTCAGCAAGCTCACGTGCTCTCCAAGATCAACGCAACATGGGCTAAAAATGAAAAGTCTAATTGCCAGAGATAGATGCCATCGTCCGGCAAAATGATATCACGGTTGTTGGACTCGGACATCCATTCATGGCAGTTGCGTTCTTGTGCTGCGAACCTCACGCGAGCAACGATCATTTTCTCCTCTTTACCAGCAACTGAACACTACTAGAGACATTGTAATAACCTGTCATAGCTTTTCATATTGTTAAGATGCACAACTTGTGCTAAAGGGGAGAGCAAGTACACAGCCCAGATACGGGCCAGAACAGGTGACAAAATGGCATGGACCCTTCATCGCCAAGGGTGAGGGAAACGGGATCCTTGGCCAATCAAAACCCGTTCCGCCGTTGTCACGCAACCGTCTTTTGAAAAGGTGTGATCGCCAACGCTCTTAGCACTGGCTGACTCTTGGTCAGACAAGCATTACAGAGAGAAAGACACACAAACACAAATGAAAACAAAAAGCAAAGACGAAGAACTATATTGTCATTAAGAGCAAATCATCGAGGAAGATCATGATGATGAAGAAGAAGATATTGATGGTTAGTCTTCAGTTGAAGAAGTAGAAGAAACCAGATTCAAAAGCTTCGGATCTTTTTCAATGACCAAAGCTCGAAGCCATTTGGCCTCCATCTCCAATTCCTTGACTCGTTTCTCCAAGGCTTCTGCCTTCCTAGTCATTTCTTTGGCTGTTCGTTCAAGGGCCTGTTCACGCAATTTCTTTTTCATACGGAACCGTGCTGACGCAGCTGTATTACGTCGACGTTTATCTTCTTCGGCTGCAAGACGTTCTGCTTCACTTGGATCCATTGCTGACGAAGCATTGGTGCTTGGCTGTTTTCTCTTACGTGAAGACGAAGAAGAAGTCGAAGTAGTAGATGAAGCCGTCGGTGTAGCAGGCCATGCTGTCGGATTGCTGACTAATCCTCCAGGTGTTGGTGCAGGTGCCAGACGAGGTAAAGCCCGTGGCGCTGATGGTTCCGTGACAGTAGGAGCTTCTTGTTGTTGTTGTTGAAAGGGCGGCTGCAACAATGGATAATTAATATACGAATTGACGAGTTCTTTTTGCAAGTCCGTTGTCGCTGCTGTTTGGTCTTGTTGTTGACCTGATATAATCTTCCCTCATTAGTTTTTTTCAGGGCTTAAAGCGAAATGACGAAATCATTACGATTATTTACCAAAGCCAGCTAAAGCCACAAGCAAGTCTGTATGGTTCTGATCCACGGATGGCGTCGTCGTAGTCGAACTGGGTTTCGTGGCATCGCCGCCATTAAAGTCGTCCAGCAATGCTGATCCCGGCTCAGTATCGAAAGTGAATTGCGCATTAGCCCAGAGAGAGAGCTCTTCCCTCAGTGCTTCCTCAGAAATATCCGCAGGCGAGTCAGCACCCAGCAGATTCAGAGAAGAAATATACGACATGCTTCTCAGAAAACACTGCAGGGAAAGAAGAGAAAAAAAGTAAATCCTCAGATCGAAGGCATTGCTTAAAAAGGCATTAACAGAATTTTCTGTGTTTGAATTTGAAGAGCTCGGTTTCAACGACGTTCCACGAGCATGACTTTAAACGATGAGCCTGCTTCTTTACGTATGGGTACTTGTTAAGTTCAGGGACTTCTAACCCTCTTCTCTATATGTATCGTAGCAAGCGGATAACCAAAAATTTCTCAAATTTAAAGCTGTAGGCAAGCAGATAAATGAGAACCAATTTCCGATTGTATTTTTATGTGTCTTCAAGCAAGTGGCAATAGCCACAAAGATTATGTACAATGAAAATAAAGAGATAGAGAAAAAGGAAAGAAGGATAAATTAGAAGCGATCGCCCACCCATTTGCGAGCATTATGGAACATCCGCAACCAAGGACCGACTTGTCCCCAGTTTTCGTCTTCTGGATACCATGAATGACTCTCCTTGAGCACCACACGTTCTGGATGCGGCATCATGGCCAAAACACGCCCGTTAGGCGTTCGAATCGCCGTGACACCACCAGGTGACCCGTTCGGGTTGTAAGGGTACCGTTCTGTCGCTTGGCCATAGTTGTCCACATATCGAGCAGCAGACAATTCTAGCTCGGCAAACCGTGCGCTATCAGCGTCGCTCTGGAACTTGACCCGACCTTCGCCGTGCGCCACCGCAATCGGGAACTTGGATCCAGCCATTCCGTCAAAGAATATGCAGTTGGTATCTTGAATTTCTACCATGCAAGTACGTGCCTCGAATTGCTCGCTTTCGTTGCGCACAAATCTTGGCCAGCTTTCTGCGCCAGGAATAAGTTCCTTGAGACTGCTCAGGAATTGACATCCATTGCACACACCCAGGGCAAACGTGTCCTCGCGTTCGTTGAAGAAGTGTGCAAATTCTGAGCGGGCATGAGGATGCAGCAGGATGGACTTGGCCCAACCTGCACCAGCACCCAGCACATCACCGTAGGAGAAGCCACCGCATGCCGCAATACCGACAAAGTCCTTGAGACTCACTTTTCCAGAGATAATATCCGTCATGTGCACATCCACCGCTTCGAATCCGGCCAAATGGAAAGCAAAGGCCATTTCAATCTGTCCGTTTACGCCTTGATCACGCAGAATAGCAACACGCGGTCGCCGAGAAGAACCACCATTGAGACCAGCTGTAATGTCTGCAGCCGGGTCAAAGGTCAGCTGGAAGCTCATACCAGGATCGTTCACATCCAGCACGTTATCGTATTCTTGCAAAGCGCAATCGGCATTGTCACGAGCAGCCTGCATGAGATACGACGTCTTGCTCCAGAGACGGAACATCTCCACACGAGTGGCAGCAAAGACAGGCTGCTCACCAAACTTGAACGCAACAACGTCTTCTTCATTGTGGGGAGTTACGACACCAATATTGTGGATCGCCTGCTGTGGGACACCAGCTTGCGAAAGCACGGACACAAACTCATTCAATCGCGACGCTTCGACTTGCACGACCGCACCGAGTTCTTCGTTGAAAAGACACGACACCACATCACCAGATCGAACGATCTCGTTAAGCTGGACCTCTGCACCCACATGACCAGCAAAACACATTTCTGCAAGGGTCGCAAAAAGACCGCCATCGGATCGATCATGATACGCCAACACAAGGTCGTTGCAGCCTTCCTTCACTTGCTGCATCGCGTTGAAGAAGTTCTTGAGCAACGTAGGGTCTTCCACGTCGGGACATTCATCGCCAATCTGCTTGTACACTTGCGCCAAAGCAGAGCCACCCAATCTCTGCTTGCCCTGGGCCAGATCGATAAAGCACAAAACCGTACCTGGCTTGTTACGGAGTTGGGGCGTAAAGGTCTTGTGGTTGTTGATCACTGGTGCAAATCCAGTAATAATCAACGACAGCGGCGCAGTGACCTCCTTTTGTTCGTCTTGCTCTTTCCACTTCATCTTCATCGACATCGAGTCCTTGCCGACCGGAATAGCAATACCAAGTTGAGGGCAAAGCTCTAGACCAATCGCCTGCACGGCTTCATACAGACCAGCACCTTCACCTGGATGATCAGCAGCACACATCCAGTTGGCTGACATTCTTATACGGCTGATATCGGGTATGTTGGCTGCTGCCATGTTCGTGATGCACTCGCCCACAGCCATCCGGGCCGACGCAGCAGGCGAAAGCAAAGCCAGAGGAGTTCGTTCACCCATCGCCATGGCCTCACCCGTGAGAATGTGCTCGCCATAGGAAGTGATCGTTACTGCCACATCTGCAACAGGTACTTGCCATGGGCCGACAAACTGATCACGTGCCACTAAAGCCGTAATGGAACGGTCACCAATAGTGATCAAGAAGGATTTCGACGCCACAGAAGGAAGCTGCAACACGCGGGAAGCAGATTCGCGCAAAACCTGGTTAAGAGTCTCCAGGTGAGGCAAGTAGGACTTGAGGCTTGCGTCGAATGGAATGCGCAATGGCTTGAGAGTCTCGGTCTTGCGCGACATCTTGGGCGGCTTACCAAACAAGACGGGCATAGGAAGATCGATCGGTACGTTGCCGAGCAAAGAGTCCTTCACAACCAGACGTTTCTCTGCCGTTGCCTTGCCGACAATCGCATAAGGACACCGCTCGCGCGCGCACAGTTCCTTAAAGACAGCAAGTCGGGCAGGAGACACGGCAAGGACATAGCGCTCTTGCGATTCATTGCACCAGATTTCCATAGGCGACATACTGTTATCATCGCAAGGAATGTTACGGAGCTCAATCTCGGCACCCAAGTCGCTGTCGTGCACAATTTCCGGAAGCGCGTTCGACAAACCACCGGCACCCACATCGTGGATGGACTCAATTGGATTCTCTTCACCTAGAGCCGTACAAAAGTCAATCACTTGTTGAGCGCGACGTTGCATTTCCGGGTTATCGCGTTGCACCGAAGCGAAATCAAGATCAGCACTGCTTTGTCCAGATGCCATCGAACTAGCGGCTCCACCGCCCAAACCAATCAACATGCTGGGTCCACCAAGTACGATAAGATGGGCGCCAGGCGAGATTGGCTTTTTCAAAACATGCATAGGTCGAATGCTGCCGACGCCACCGGCAATCATGATCGGCTTGTGATAACCGCGTACCTCAGATACATCCTCCGTAATAGGTACCTTTTCCGCAAAGGTACGGAAATAACCCGTCAGGGCAGGTCGGCCAAACTCGTTGTTGAAGGCTGCACCACCCAAGGGTGCTTCAATCATGATATTGAAAGCTGAGGCGACATGGTGCGGCTTGCCGAAATCTGTCTCCCATGGCTGAATGTTATCCGGTATCAGCAAGTTGGATACTGTGAAGCCAACCAAACCAGCCTTTGGTTTTGAACCTTGTCCAACAGCACCTTCGTCACGGATTTCACCACCGGAACCGGTCGAAGCTCCAGGGAAAGGTGAGACAGCTGTAGGGTGATTGTGTGTTTCAACCTGATTTGGCGATTGATTCAAGTGTTAATCCTATGCTGTCGGGAAATCTTGTTCCTAATGATCATGTACCTTGGCCAGATAATGAACATCTTCTTCGAAATGCTGATAGGCATTGCCAGCCGCTGTATCCGGCGCAAAGCGTGTTGCCTTGAAGCCTTCGAGGACAGCAGCATTGTCCGAGTAAGCCGACAGAGTGTGTTGTGGGTTGGCTTTGTGCGTGTTGCGGATCATGCCAAACAGCGAGTGAGGCTTACGCTCGCCGTCAATCGTCCAATCAGCCCCAAAGATCTTGTGGCGACAATGCTCTGAGTTGACTTGTGCAAACATGAAGAGTTCGACGTCCGTTGGGTTGCGTCGTAGTGCATCCTCGCTGCCAACAAAGGCGGAAATCAAGTAGTCAATCTCATCTGCGGCCAGCGCCAGACCAAGCTCTTTGTTGGCCGTCACCAGCTTGTTACGCGCAGCCTCAGGGTCCTGTCGTCCGTCTTCGCCCAAAAGTTCGACAACGGTCAAAGGTGCAGGCGCGCCGTGCTTAAAGACAGCTTCGCTAGGTGGGATCGTCCGAGTCACGGCTTGCGTCATGCGGTCGTGGAGGATATTGACAAACGTGTTGACCTCTGAATCCGTCAATTCGCCTCCTGACTTTTGCAAAAGGTAGGCCGTGCCTCGCTCAATACGCTCAACATGGTCGTAAAGATTGCACAGATGCGCAATGTTGGTAGCCTTGGAAGACCAGGGTGAAATAGTGCCAGGGCGAGGGGTTACCAAAAGAACAGTACCGTTGGCGGGCTGCTTGTTGGTTGCAAGGAACTGTGCAATACTGGTCGCTGCCTCTTCGGCGATCGGGTTGGAACCGTACTCGAGAAGGTTGCGAAGAATGCGGCTCTGCTCGGACTCGGCATTCTTAAGTAACGCCAAAGAGTCATTCGAACGTGGCTGCACAAAGTGGACGTGGAGACCAGCAACAGAAGTAACGCTGGGAACGTGAGACTGAATATGTTTCAGCAGGCTCTTGCTCTTAAAGTCAGAGAGCGCTGAGGTTCCCGGAAGGACCAGCATGCTTTTTTATCGCTAGTGTTTTATGTTTGAGCTGATAAGCTCGTCCCTGCAAGCTGAAGGGCATCAAAAAAATGAGGGGGAAATTCAAAAAAAGATCGGCAGTAGGAAAAACCGTCTCATTGAATCATTCGATGAGTCGCTGGCTAAGCCCCGCGCCTGTAAGACCTGAAGATGGAAACAGGGCTGTCATTGTTCGCACCTGTTGACATCTTTCAACTCGTATCACTGCACATTTGTTTTGCTGAAAACCAGCTAAATGCACCTGTTATTGCAGGAAACAGAAGTTTGTACTGTATGAACTTTTTGCTTGCATATAGTAAGTTGCGTGTTTGGTCGTATCAGCAATGAAAACCGCACAAACTTTATCCGAACATTTTACTATAAATCGCGCGTTCAGACTGCTGCCAGCTCTGTTTCTGCCTTTTGAGTGTGTTCAACATGCTCTTGAGGTTTGGATCATTCGGTGCAGCCTGTGCACGTAATGCATTATTACTTGGATAAGAAGAACAAAATGGAAGGAAATGCTCTGGGTTTACCTGTAATCCCATATTTACATATTTTATTCCTTCGTCGTATTCACAGGTCTCGGAGAATGCCTGACCAAGACGATAGTATGCCTTCACGTTATGTGGATCACGGTCCAAGACCTGTTAAAGTACACAGTTAGCAAGAAAATAACAGAGGGTGGACATAGAGCATACGCACCTTTTTGCACACTTCGATCGCATTATCCCACTCACGCATCTTCAAGTAGCACATACTAATGTTGGACTGAAGTGCAATCACGAGTTCTCGGCATTGGACAGTTTCGTGTGGTTCACAATCCCAGAGATCAATGATATAATCGCGTCCCTAAAGTAGTACCGTCTCATTGCGTGATCCCGAAAAGCTGTTCGTTTGTACTCACGTACCTTTCGATATGCAAATAATGCTGATTCAATGGCGCCTTTCTTGAAGAGATCATTACCCTCTGCCTTCTTTGCAGCCGCAAGCTCGAGTCTTTGTTTTGCTGTGCCAGCCGGCTATATAAAAGTTAATATCACTCGTAAAGAAACTCATTGCCCTTGCTTTACCTCCCAAGTCCCAAGCAGTTCGACCACGAACCGCAGTTTCGCCTTTTCAGGAACAATTGGAGGACGGCCCTTTTCGCCGTAGCCTAACCTGGGGCGTCGTAAGATAGTCTCAACCAAATGTCCTTGTTATAACGTTTACCCACCGTATTCGTAATCGCAAACAATTTCGGCCACCTCGCCCACCTTCATGGTGGGGATCGCTATTTCCCACGCCTGAATCACTTGACCTATCGCCAGGCCATATCAATCGACATGCCACTATGACTTTTCTGCATTTCTCTGCCTCTGTTACCTCCTTCCAATTTAAAACAGAATGGTGCATTCCGATCGCGCGATGAATCGAATTTCGTATTCTTCTTGGCGAGAAATCCCTCGTAATGTACTGCCAAATCATGAAGCAATCTGGTACGACTAATGTACTCAGACAACGTACATACCACTGACTTCACTCTTCTTCTTTGGCTTGACGCCTTCGCCCGGCTTTATGACGCGTTTGGTCACCTTTCCATCCTCTGTTAACCGCTCCATTGAGAGGTACGCGATGTCTCGAAAGATCGGCGAAAGAAAGAAAGAGAGCTGGAGTTGAGCATCAAACAGAACCAGGAACGATGAATTTTTTCTTTTTTCATTATGGCCAAAACAGTTGGTATGTAATAATAGCGGTAGGGGATTGTACGAGGAAGGGGAAGATCTGTTCACTTTTTCTTTGCAAATAGACTCAATGACCACCGATTCTTTTTGGGTGGAGGAGACGCGGGGGGAGGAGTGTTATCTTGTGCTTGTCGTGCATTCTGTTGTTGTTGCTGTTGTTGCTTGAGCGTGGCTGTTACTGCCTGAAGGCGCTGCCGTGCTGGTTCATATCCCTGAGTGGCTGCAAACTGGAAATACTGCATGGCTACTGCCGTGTCCTGAGGAATACCTTCCCCATTCAAAAACCTAGACCAACATGGTCACCCTTCCATGTAGAACTTGTCTCTCCCATATCGCCTCAGTACTTACATTTCACCGAGCATATACTCGGCATAGTGGCTGGGTGCGTCTGGTTGACTGGCTGCTGTCTGGTAGTACCTAAAAGCACTCCCATAATCACGCTCTACGCCCCATCCATTCCGATACAAATCACCCAGTGCCGTCTGACAGAAAGACAACTCTGAACCTCGCTCTGCCCATCGCAGCGCTTCGACGTAATTCTGGGGTACATTACCACGCCCATGAAGATAGATGGCTGTTAATTCCTCAATAGCTGGCGCGAAGCCCTGTTCAGCCGATGCCGTCAACCACTGCACAGCCTTGTCTGCAGCATTACTATTGTCCAGGTCCATATGTCCCAAGATATACTGGCAATATCGATCCCTTGCTAACTGTGCGCCTTGTTCTGCATAATGATACGCTTGTTGCTGATGATTCTCTTCGGTCTGCATGTGATGAAGGTACCCGTAGGTGAGATCCACATATGCCCGTGCGACACCCAACTCAGCCGCTCGCTTGTACCAATGCATGGATTGCGCCAAATCATGCAACGAGTAACTGTACTGCTCGCCATAGATCCGACCCAGTTCATATGCAGCCTCACCCTGTTGTTGTCCGCTGCTGCTCTTTCCTTCAGCCACGTCCTCGAGCAAAGCCAGCCCGCGCGGTAAATCGCGAGGAAACCCAATCCCTCGGGTCATGAGCAGACCCACCAGGAAAACAACCTCAGTCCGGCCAGCTTCTACTCCGCGATGCAACAACTCCATCGTGCTTAGACACTCCTCCTTGCTGAGATACTCTGAACACGCTTGTAATGCCGATGACAATTGCTTGTCAAACACGCTCTGTGACCACATTTCAGCTTCCCCCTCATCTGGCTTGACAACTCCTCCTCCCATGGACCCACCCATGGTGGGATGGTAAAGGGTACACAGCTTCGTCTTGGCTTCCACGTCCTGGTTGGCCGTCGCTTGGTGTCGCAGAAACTGCAGCGCCTTCAGTGCATTAGCGTTGACGCCATCATCCACTGGCTGTTGAACTGTCTCAATAGCACGAATGAGTCTAAGCTCTGGGATGACGGTTTCCGACAACTCTAAAGTCATAAGTTATTGTCTCCAGCAGCAGCAAATTGGGTCTACAGGTTTTCTCACAGAAAAGATTCTCAGCGCTGACAGCAAGAGCATTTTTGCACGTGTTGCAACACAAAATGTTCGAGGCCACGCAATCTTAACCGATCAAATACAGCTCAGCTCTCTGGCTTCGTGTATTGACATTTTTCATTTGGCACAAGAGTGTAATACAACAATCGGAACGGTGGGGGAAAGATGATGATAAACAGGAAAGCGGTATGCAAGACAAAAAGAAAAAATATAGATACTCTTCTAGAATGGGATATGCTTTTTTCTTTTCTTCTTAGTTGTAAGTGTCGTTCTTCAGAGAACTATAAAACATGATTTAGTTAATACAACTGTGATGCTCTTCTTTTGCCTCGTTCTTTATGATAGCTTACCCTTCAATATCGGCGACAACCATTTCAGTGACCAGCTCATCAAAGCTGACTTTGCGCTTCCAACCCAGCTTGGCATTGGCCTTGGATGGGTCACCCAGTAACAGATCGACTTCAGCGGGACGGAAGTACTTGGGGTCAATGCGCACGCGGATCTTGCCCGTATCCGCCTCCTTGCCCACTTCGTTCACACCTTCGCCTTCCCAGACGATCTTGCGTCCCACGACAGCAAAGGCTTTTTCGACAAAGCTACGGACAGTGTGGGTCTCACCGGTGGCCAGGACAAAGTCTTCAGGTTGGTCTTGCTGGAGCATTAGCCACATGCCCTCGACATAATCCTTGGCATGGCCCCAATCACGCTTGGCATCAATGTTACCCAGGTACAGGCATTCCTGGCGGCCCAGATGGATATCAGCCACGGCACGCGAGATCTTGCGGGTCACAAAGGTGCGTCCACGGCGCGGGGATTCGTGGTTGAACAGGATACCATTGCAGGCAAACATATTGTACGATTCGCGGTAGTTGACCGTGATCCAGTAACCATAGAGTTTGGCAACACCATAAGGCGAACGCGGGTAGAAGGGCGTCGTCTCCTTTTGCGGGGTCTCAACGACTTTACCGTACAGCTCCGAGGTCGAGGCCTGGTAGAACCGCACCCGGTCTGTCAAGCCGCACGTCCGGATCGCATCCAGCAGACGCAAAGTGCCCAGTGCATCCACATCACCAGTGTACTCGGACATGTCAAATGAAACCTTGACGTGCGACTGGGCAGCCAAGTTGTACACTTCGGTAGGCTGCACCTGCGCAATGATATGGACCAAGCATGTAGAATCCGTCAAATCACCATAGTGTAAGAAGAACTTGACATCTAAGGACAGGAATTGTTCAGTTTCCCATATGCCCGCCAAACGACTATCTTTGCTTCCTAATCAACTTACCTTGGTCGTGTCGGTCCTTGTAGATGTGTTCAATACGTCCCGTATTGAAAGAAGACGAACGACGAATGATACCATGCACTTCATATCCCTTTTCTAACAGAAACTCGGTCAAGTAGGAACCGTCCTGACCAGTAACACCTAAAACAGGTGCCACTCATCAGTTACCCTGCTAATCTCATCACCCCGTTGCCACCCATCATCTCGCCCCTTTTTTAATCAGCCACAAATACGTACCAGTGATGAGAGCAACCTTGCGCTTCCGGTATTCTTCCACTGAAAGAGTAGAAGTGGTTGCAATCTTGACAGCGGCAATGCGGGCTTCAGACATTTTGCAAAAGAGAAAAGAGATGAAGGTGTGGTCTCTAAAAAAGAAAAGAAAATTTTGGTGGGCAACTTATTTAAAGAAATTGTAGCGGCGATGGTTACACGTCCTCTTTTTTTTGCTATAATCCCGATAAAAAGGCACACACAGCGACCAATGAAACAAGGGTGCTCTTTTCCCTTCTTGGCTTAATGCATCATTCCAACGATAATCTTTTATTTACAATCTTCATAAACCATAGAAAGAGGGTTGTGGGTATGGACTTGCCCTGGCGGACTATTTGTGTGTGTAGATCCTGTTACTGATGCCCAGAAATTGCAACAGGGCCCAGCTGAAACCAAAAAAAGAAGCAGAGGATCGACGTCGGCAACTGAAAATGATAAGTTTTACATTAGCACAAGAGTGATCTAATGCTCATTTCTGCCTTTTGATTGGAATCCGTCTTGCCGACTGCCTTATCATTCTCGGCCATCGTCGTTGCCGTTAATAAGTTTGACTGTTGTTGGCCACTCACTTGTGCCGCAGAGGCTGCCGCATTTAACTTAGTGCTGGACGTCTGCAGAAAGTATTGCGTTGTTGGATGAGTGTACGACGGTGGTCCTTCTCCGCGTGGAGATCCAACGGGTCTTGCAGCACCGCCACCACCAGTTGTTGCCATCACGGCAGGTGCAAACCGGTAAGCAAGCGTTGAGTAAGGATTGTTCGAGTCACGGGCAACGTTTATTGGCAAAACACCACTGTTATTTCCCAGGACAGTGCCGGCAGATGCAATTGGACGAAAATAAAAAGTCCCGCTGCGTGATGATAACGCCGACGGCTTGCGATGATCGACAAGTTTCCCGCCTTTCTTGGTGATCGGAGCAACGTTGATCTTCGGAATCTCGATCTTGTTACCAGGCAACGAGACTGTGTTGAGAAGGGAGTTGGTCGCAAAATGGCTGGGAACCGAGCCGTGCCTTGCCTGCAATGGATGACTGGTCCCAAACTGGCCACTCATACTCAAGTATGAATTAGAAAACTGATGATGTTTTGTGCTGGGTTTATTATTTGGACGTTGAATAATAATAGGTGACGACGAGCAATTACTACTGCTGATGGTAGGATGAGAGCCAGAGGAGAAGGAGGAAGAGGAGAAAGCATGGCACAACGTCGTGGCTTTGTTTTGCGTTTGTGCAAAATCTGACGTCGTTGATGATGATGACAAGGAGTCTGCAACGTGAACTTTGTATTCATGCTTTCTCAATTCTGCAACCACATATAACTTGCTGAAGGTCGAACTAAGGGATAAGTCTGCTCCCAAACCGCCACCGAGATACACTAGCATCTCGTATAATTCCAATTCTCCTGACCGCTTTTTGATATGCACCGTGTCAGAAAAAGTGCTGGCCCCGCGTGCAGCTGCAACCAGTCGTTCTGGATCTGTCTCGTAAAACAAGGGAGGCGTGGTTCTCTCTGCCGACGGCGGCTGACCTGCTGCTGTAGCTGAGCTTTCTCCGGATTGTTGGTCTGCCACGTCCATGATACTGTCCAACAAAAACCGATGCAACCTAGCCAGTCGGTCTGTGTCGTGTTCTGATACAAGACTGTACATGTGCTGATGCAAGAGCTCTTGGGGATGATAACCCCACAGATCAGACACTTCGTCAGACGCTCGAGCACAGTACATTTCCATGGATAAGAATAAGGTGATTGTTCTTCGTTGACTATTGTCCTCCGCACGGCCGTCGCACGGTTGTTGCAGCGCTGCGGTCTTTATGGACCTATGAGGCGATGATGCCGCTGACAGTCTTACAGATCCACCATATTCTACTTTTACCCGCGGTGGAGGCTCAGGGTCTCGCAGCGCTTGCTGACTCCGTGGTGATGATTTTGGGACAACGTCTGTATTTCGTTCATGATCGGAACCAGACTGCGGCTGGAAAGACTCTTTGGACTCATGGATAAATGAAATGCTCGTATTTTTTGGTAAGGATGAGTGACAGAGGGCTGTCTGGACCACGCCGTACATTCCGTTTCCGCAGCCTGAACGGTCGTCATCTAGCGTCAGCGCCGTGCCGTACATATTGCCTGAACGGCTACCATCTAGAACTCGTGGTCGCCCACGCTTCTTGTGCTTCACATCATGGCAACTGTCCGCCTTTCCGGACGATACGCATCGCTTACACGGTCGTGACACTTGGGTAAGAAAAGATCGCCCGTTGGGCCGTTAGCGTCTCGTCTGGTGTGTAATCCCCTGCACAACGTAGACTGCAAACCAACATACCATCACACGCTAAATGAGCTTTTTTGCAATGGACGCCTAGGCAAGATATAAGCCATTCCAAACTCTGAGGTAAAATCTCAATGGAATGCACTCACAAGCGCTTGGGACGTGAGATTTGTATCCTCGTTTGGCGGGTACCACAATCAAAGGCGTGGCTGATTCGTTGTCTCGATCGTTCAGAGTAGTGGAAGACGGCCGAATTGGCTCGCTAGGCAAGGCATTGGACGGAGGCGAGGATGGAATGAACAAAGAAGGTGAGGACGGCAGCATTACCATATCCGTCAGCGATGATTGTGGTAAGCAGTCGTTGTCTGAATGTGGTGAAGGTAAAAAGTCTATTGCCGTTAGTGCTGTCAGCAGACGTTGTTCTGGTGCCTGCATAGCAAAGAAACGAGTGCAAGCAGCTTGTGCCCTTGAAGACATTGATGGGAAAAGAAGAGAGATCTCAAAAAGGAAAAAATCGTGCGCTTCTCAACGAATCCAGGCTGGCACCACCTCATTCACACTTTGTGGCAGACGCGAAAAGTTCATATTGCCCTGCCTTTTTGCAATTTATGCAACTCTGCTGGTATCTAGGATATATAATCACTGCGTGCAACTTTTACTTCGTTTCTCTCAATGAGCAAACGTGAGCAGTGATCGGTGTAATCTTGTAGAGTTCGTAAAAATTTCAACAGTACATACAGCAAGTTTTTGCCGCGGACAATTCACTCACAAGCCAGATCTCCCTCTCTGTTTGAGAAGATGGTAGTTAGTCTTCATAGTAGCGACTCCAAAAATAACCTTCTATAGGAAGACCATGCAGCAGAAGAAGAATTACATGTAGTAATGTCAGATTGAGTCATATGGTTTCCAAACTTTGTGTGAATTTGGTGTTACAGAGATTTCTTTCATTCGATAAGCCAGATCAGCTTGCTTTTCTTTGTTTTATTGCATATCTGTGAAGAGAATCAGATCTCGTGTGCTTTTCTACATAAATTATTGCTTCTGCATGTATGCTCTGAAGAATGTACTCTTCAATGTGAGATTTGCGGCTGTAATTGGCTATTTCCCGGTGAATGTGTTTTGAATTGCTTTTCTTACTGTAATAATTGGATCAAAAATTTATGCAATAGAAAAACCCAAAAGCTGCAGCTTGGTAGACATTTAGTGCATGTCATCCAGACTGGTTCAATAAACGACGTTTTTCTGTCAATCCCACAAGTTGTCTGCGGAGAACATATTTTTATATACCGTTTCGCTGTTGGAAACTTGGTAACGCAACGTCGTTCGCTAGAGCTTCCGCTGTGAAACTCAATACGGCGATGGAGTGTGGACAAGCGATGAAGATACCTCGATTATAAACGAAGAAAGCAAGATGTAATGGCTTACAAAGATGTCTGTCGTATTTCCACGTTGGCGAATAGCAGCCTTTCTAAATTTATTAATACATCTACAATCTATGATATTAAGACGAAACGGAAAGCAAACTTTGCTTAAATAAGACCCTTGGCAACAGCGACTTCAGCGTTGAGGACAGAACTTCCAGCAGCACCCAAGACGGTGTTGTGAACAAGGAGAGTAAACTTGATATCAAAGACAGGGCAAGGGCGCACGCGGCCCACAGTAACAGCCTGACCCTTGTGCAGCTCGCGATCCAGTCGTGGCTGAGGTCGGTCAGCAGCTCTGTTGACGACAATGGCCTTTTCGGGTGCAGAGTGGCAACCCAAACGCTGTGCTTCACTTGTGTATTTCTCGAGAACTTCATAGACTTGCTCCACAGTGGGTACAGCGTCTCGGTCAGCAAACTTGACAGAGACAGATTCCAGATGTCCGTCCAAGACAGGTACACGAGTGCAAGTTGCCGAAACGACCGTTTGCTGTAAAGGCAAAAACTGCTTTCCATCTGAATCGCCCAGGATCTTGCAGGTCTCCCATTCCATCTTCTCTTCTTCGCCTGAAATGTAGGGCACAATGTTGTCGAGGATATCCAGGCTGGGTACACCAGGGTAGCCAGCACCCGAGATAGCTTGTTGAGTGTGGACAATGATGTGGCTCATGGGTCCAAAGGCATCCTGAAGCGCCTTGAGTGGCACAACAAGACCTGTGGTGGAGCAGTTGGCATTGGTGATCAAAAAGCCCTTGGACAGACCATAGACACTGCGCTGATGAGGTACAAGGTCAAAGTGTGATGTGTTAACCGTAGGAACAATCAAAGGAACAGTTGGCTCTCGACGGTAGTTCTTTGCATTCGAAAAGACGACCAGGTCAGACTTGAGAAACTCCATTTCTAGATAGAAACAACAATAAGTTTCGCTTGAACAAAGTTGGATCCTCCTTTGGCAATGAAAGGATGACTTACCAATGTCACCAGCGACATCCGAATCCAAGCCAGAAAATACAACATCGCAATCCTTGAATTCTTCAGCAACGCAAGGTTTGACAATCATTGATTCGACATTGGAAGGAATAGGTCGGCTCTGTTTCCACTTTACAGCTTCACTGTAAGGTTTGCCAGCGGACCGTGAAGATGCACCGAGGGCATGGATTGTGAATACAGGGTGATCTGCCAACAGTAGAATGAAGCGTTGACCGACTGTTCCGGTGGCGCCCAGGATACCAACTTTTTTGCTTGGAGCCATATTGTTTTACAGATAGAAAGAGAGAAGGTGTATCTCACATCGGATCGAATTTTGAAAAGTCGCTGATTTCCCGATATGAGTCACAGTGATTGAGATTCTGAGCGAATGCCTTCTTCGCAGTTCTAACAAGCCTGAAAGGCCACAGGCAGTTCCAACCTAGAATTGACAGTACATGCGGGCAAGGTGATACATCCACACACAGAAAAATAATTCTGCTCGTTATTAGTGATCTCATAGCCGAGCTTTGTCCTTCTAGCACTAATTTGCATTTATGAGAGTTCCATGAGAAAGTTGCATTTTCGCTACACTTATTCCTCAGATTCAGAAATGCTGCTGTGGAATTAGCAGTATTCAACAAACCTGTCCGTACATTTCCGTCGGATTTAAGCGTGCCTGACGGGAATCTTGTGCATGACAATGAAAATGTTAGCGCATTGCAATTATGGCAAAAAAAAAGATGACTCGGAAGGAACAGATACTCGTAAGCAATCTTTGGCATGTGCCCAAGACTGCAACGTGAACATGATTTCTCGCAGAAGTATCATTGCTTGCCTTAGTGAAAGTCGGACAAAGCCGACGAAAAACCGATGAATTGGTACAATAATAAACAGAACCATTAATGTCGTAAAACATTGTCTCTATGGCTTCTTCAGTTTAACGTTGTGCTGCAGAAGATGGATGTCGGCGATATGCCTTTAATGGGAAATATCTGATTTTGTAATCTTACAGTCGAAATGCTTGAGAAACTTGAAAGTTTGCCCGATGTTAAGCACGTGGATGTTACACAAGGCATTTTACGATTTGCTGGTATTGAAAAGGCCAACGGACAGCTCCAATTTCGTAGCTTTTCTTCTTTTTGTTTGTCCGTTTACTTGTCTCTGCAACGAAAACATCGATGGCATCCCTTTTGCTCGGCAATAATTCATCAAGAAGTTCAATTGGCCGCATTGCTGCCTTTACCGGTGGCGCTGCTGCGGCTGCACTTGGACTTTTAGCACTTAAATACAACGATCGTGTAGTCTTCCATGAACATCGTGACGGCATTCCATTCATCAAGGGCCATCCTCTTGTTGGCACACTCTTTATGCAAATCAAGAGCATAGAGAAAACCTACGACGTCCTTCTCGAAGACTTTGAACGCTCAGACTCTCTAACCATGTAATTAATTATCCAGCTGTTCGAGAAACATCAGCTCATTCCTTCTTCGCCCTATTTCTTTTTGCATAGCTGGACTACCGCTCTCGGTATACCAGATACTATTACTACAATTGACCCTCGAAATGTTGAATATTTCTTGAAGAGTATGTCTTGCTTGTCGAAGAGAATGATTCGCAGTGGACTGACGAAACAATAAGCCAATTTCTCGAATTACATCAAGGGCGAGCAGATGATGTAAGACAAGAAGGAAAAGATCTCTCGACTTCTTCCTCTAACACTCTTCCCTGTCGATCACTTCAGGAAGGCAATGGGTCATCTCTTTGGACACGGCATCTTTGTGGCCAACGGAGAGCAATGGAAATACCAACGCAAGACTGCTAGTTACATCTTTAACGTGGCCAATTTCCGTGACCATTTCACAGAGTAAGTCTCTTAAATGGGCTCGGTTACACTAAGGCATGTCATTCATTCCCTAATATCGGTAGTGTGTTCGTGAATGAGCTGCGCTACATGACCAAGCATATTCTAGACAAAAAGGCTGAAAACGGCAAGCCTGTTGATTTCCATGATCTGATGTTCAAGTTCACTCTCGACTCTTTTGTCCTGTAAGTTCCGCCCTCTCCAGTTATCCTAGAGAAAGGAAATAGCGCTCATCGCTTATGCTGCGGCTAGCCTCGGCTTTGGAGTTCATTTGAATGCGCTCGCAAACAAGGGCAAAGTCCCTTTTGCAGCTTCCTTTGACGAATGCCAAGTTGACTGCTTTGAGCGCTTCCTTAATCCATTCCTCCCTATCCGGGAGGCCCTCAAACCCATATTGCATCCTGGTACAATGACAATCAAGCAACATCTGAAAGTAGTCAACGACTTTGCCTATTCTATCATTCAGGAGCGTCGCGAACAGCTTGCGAAAGGTGGAGAATTCAAGGACCTCTTATCGCGATTCATGAACACCAAGAATGAACACGGCCAGCCATTAGACGACCATGAGCTGCGTGACACCGTACTAAACTTTATCATTGCAGGTCGCGACACGACAGCTCAGGCCTTGTCCTGGACCTTTTATAATCTTATGCTGTATCCTCGCGTTGAGGCCAAGTTGGTCGAAGAAATTCAGCAAAATATTCGTGATGAACATGAATCCGATTCACCTGCTCTATATGAAGTCATCAAGGGTATGACTTATGCTCATGCAGTGTAAGTACAGGCAAGAGTTCAGTATGAAAGATCATGTTCTTGCCTAACGGATCATTTTTCCCTTAGATTATATGAAGTTTTGCGACTCTATCCATCTGTGCCAACCAATGTCAAAGTTGCTCTGGAGGATGACGTGTGGCCAGACGGAACCCATGTGCGGAAAGGGGATTCCGTGTCCTGGTCTCCTTGGGTGCAAGGCCGGTCAACCAAGGTCTGGGGACCAGATGCTCGTCAGTTCCGACCGGAGCGATGGATTAAAGAGAATGGCGAACTTCGTCGGGAATCCCAGGGTCAATGGCCCGTATTCCACGTTGGCCCTCGCGTCTGCCTTGGTAAACGAATGGTTTAGGATAATGAATCGAGTAGGTACTAAGCAAAACAATAGGCCAAAACCTTGCTATTTTGGAAGCTCTGGTCGCTATCGTTATGCTTCTCAGAAGATACAAGTTCTCTCTCGTGCCGGACCAAGAGATCACGTATCAAGTATCGCTGACTATGCCCATGAAGAACGGCATGAAAGTTTTTGTAGAAAAGCGTCAGTAACGCATTATTATTATCCATTATCGTTTCCTCTGCTATTATCACATATGCCGTATGCTTCGATCTTTCCATATCCTTATCATTATTCAGGAGCACATCAACGCAAAAAAACCATTTTGTTTTCTATACATTCCTTGTGATGCTTAACGTACAGGTTAAATGAAGCTTGTCGGGTGGTTTAAGCTTTCTCCCCGAACTTGTCATTCTCCGTCTGTCCATTGATCGCTTTCCATGTGTAAAATCATTACAAGAATAGATTCAGGCATTTGACGTTGATCCAAAAAAAAACATCCGAGGGCACAATTACATTGTTTCATCGAGGGCGCAATTAGACTGTTTGGAACCTGTGAAAAAGGGGCCGACCTGAAACAAACAGTAACATTTTTTTCTTGTCTCGCAATTGTTTCTCCCTTATAAAAGCTGCAAACAGGGAAAGAGAGAGAGGAAAAAGGCAAGGAAGAAGCGATAGTATGAATATTTTCCAAATGGGAAGTATCATGATAACTGACAGCGAGAAAAACCCTGTTACTCTACGTGCCCTTTTACCGGGCAGCAAGACTGGCACACTGATCGGCAAAGGTGGTCAAGTACATAAGCATATTCAGGCCATGTTTGACGTAAAGATCTACTTTCAACCTGGACGGGAAAGCCCAATGCGACTCGTGAGTGCATTCGGTCATCCGGACAATGTTGCTAAATTCTGGCGGGAGGCTTTGCTACGCATGTATGCTTCCCGACCATTTGACCTCAATTATGGGTGCGGTCAGGTAAAGGAAATGAGCAGAATGTACATACGCTGTGCGTTCGTCATTGACGCTTCTGCTAGAAACTGGGGATCGACTTTCTCGTTCCCAAGCCTCTAGCAACACTCTTGTTAAAGGACGAAAAGCCAGGGACCAGTCAGTATAACCAATGCATACTGGCAGAGATTCACAGAGCTAGTCATGCGTTTATCCTTTTCCGTCATGAAGTCCTTCCAAACTCCACCGAGCAAGTCATTGCCATATCCATTCGCGACCTTGAACAGCAGTCCCTGACAGCCTTCGAAACCGGCGTCAAAATGCTCGCGCAATGCTTCCAAGATTATCCGCACCAGGCCTTGTCTCCATACAACATCTATTACAGCACTGAAGACAGCAACGCTTTGATTGATCTCCCGAGCCATCAACATTCAGAGTCAATCTTCTCTTTCGATTTTACCGATACAAACGGAAACAGTGATGAAGCGAATGAAAAAATGACCAATCTATCATTGACGGCTAGTCATTCATTTACCACGCATGATTCAGGGACCACAGCTACAGACTGTGATATTCAGTTTGGACAAGACTATGACGAAGCCGAACACCAAGAATGGAATAATGATTTCACACCGCCTGATAATGTATGGCTTGGTGCCGACGGCCCAGTTTCTACTATATGAATGCTATCACTTTTCAATGTACCGTGCCAATACCTTCTGTTGCTTCCACTCTCCCAATCGGAAATGATACGAGCAGCAAGCTGCAGTCATCAAAAACAAACTAGGAGTAGCTACCAATAGCGTTTATACTTTAAGCTGTACTTAGTTCGTTTAACAATCAAGGAGGCAAATTGGCCCAAGCTCCTATGACATGTTTTAGCCAAGATTGACCATACTAACAGACAACATTAATGCAAAGTCGAAAGTGATTTTCTGAGTCGTTTACTGCACACTGATCACAATATTTGATGTCTTTGTTGAGTTATTGCATAAACCATGCAACTTGCAGGAGACGCAGGTGGGTTCAGTAGCTGAACCTGGTTGCATAAACAGGATGTGAACGATGGAGAGTTTTTATTGGGATTGCTGCAAGGGCAGCAAATAGAAAGCATGAGGGGGAAAGCCAAAGCATAACTGACAACACCGCGATGGGAGTCAAAATCGTGCATTCTTTGATAGTGAAGAATAATGTACTCGCCAGCTCCTTCACATTTAGACGATCACATCAGTAACATTCGTATGAATTAAAACATATAGTATTATTTTTCATATTCTCGCTAATCAATAAGTTTAGCGCTTTTTGCTTGGCTAGAACACGTTGTACGTTAGGGTAATTGAGATACAATTTTGTACCGATCCCCTCTCTAAAAGTCTATATGTCTCTGAATCTACTTGGATAAACATACTTCAAATTAATTCACAATATGCTTCATATATCAAACGTCCAAAATCTGAGAAGACAACTTTGGAAGCTTTCGTTGTTATGCAGAAGATTGTATTAGAAGTTGGCACAAATTTGTACCGCGAAGCCGAAAAGTACCCATTTAATATTAAGGTCAAGGGGGTATGTTAGGGAAAAGCCAAATCGTCAAAGGTCAGTCCCTCGCCATTTGGCTTCTTTCTGAGGGCCTCGATGTCAATCAGATTTTCGCGCTCAGCATAGAGCGATTTGTACGCAGACTTGATAGTGACCTCGGACACGCCAGCAACATGCGCGATATCGCGTGTTGACTTTGGTGTTCGATACAGATAGGATACAAGATAAATGCAAGCAGCTGCCACTGAAATGGGCGATTTGCCAGCCAGAGTGCCTAGTTCCTTGGCCCGCTTCACAAGGTCCACGCCTGCCTTCTGAACATAGTTTGGTAACTGCAGATTCGAACAGAAACGGGACATGAGATCCTCAGAGTTCATGATCGTCGTGTTTGTCTGCAGCTTGGCTTGGAGAGACTTGTAGCACCGGCCAATCTCCTTTTTGGGCACCCGGGTCAGTGCGCAAATCTCACGAAAAGTACGTCCCACGTTTTCCTGGCGGCAAGCAATGAAAATGCATGCGGCAATAATCGCATCACTCGATTTTCCTCTCAGAAGCTTTTCATCTTCTGCACGCTTGTAAAGTTGCTTTGCTGTGTCGCTGACAATCTTTGACAGCGAGATCGAATCACACATGGCACTAATCTCCTTGTACGCTTGCACAAGGTTGCGTTCTCCCTTTACAGCTGTTGCTCGACCATGCACTTTGTTTAAGTCCTTGGCAGCACCTGTGCCGCCGTCTCGTCGTGAAATGACTGTATCCAGCTGATTGCCATCCAGCAGTGGGTTCGCAGCGGCACCCACACGAGAAGGATCCTACAACAAAACAAAAAAGATTGTTTAAATTCAGTGCATGAGAAGAAGATTTCGCAATCAACATACATCTCCTTCGTCATTGGCAAATGTTCGCCATTCAGATCGAGTGTCAATAATGCGATCACCAAGCACTAGACCGCAATCACCGCAAACCAAATCGCCTGATGCAAATTCTTCCACAATGTGCGGCGGTGTTACTCGACAATCAGGGCAAATAAGTCTAACATTGAGGTTTATTTGGTAAGGCTTGTTTGTTTCTTCCTTTGGTTGTGGTTCACGCAGGGGAAAGGGAATACTAGTAGCCATGTGCAATGAAAGGAAGAGAAACGTTCGGCAAATTCTAGCAATGGGACTCCTTTTTATTTCTGTCGTCGGAAGTTCGATCTCAGCAAGTTTCAATTCCTCAGGACCGAAATGTGTCGTCCTACGTAACTTGAAAGAACGTTTGTGCCTCCTTCAGGGTTTTTTCTTCTGACATTTGACTTTCTTGATTTGGCGAGAGCGAATATGCTCAAAAGAGCGCTGCTTTCACCGCCATAATAAAACTCTGGTTTAAACGAATGTTTGTGCCACTCGAAGTATCATTTGCAGCTGGAAATTATCGATTGCTCTAAAACGTCCACGTAAGAAAAGGTAATCTCAAGCAATCGCGTGTGCATACTTACCGTAAACATCAACCATTTTTGGTATGGCGATTAATGGTCATTCTTTTCGTCAAAAGACAGGAGGCCTAGGGGAACCGCCTATGATCGGCGTGGCTATGAAGTGCATATCACGAGAAGCGTTGCGATCACGCTGCCATATTTCTTGCAGCTGAAAATGGAGATGACAGAACCAGTCGTTGCAGATAAGGCCTAAGTCGCTCAAAATACCTGTTACAAGCTTTGACAGCATGCAGCGTACCGCCTCCTTCTACATTCATGTTGACCATATTTCGTTCCCGGCAAGAAGGCTTGCTATAGACTTGCGAGGTGTAGTATCCGTCAGTCCCAGCTATCACAATCTCTCCACTCGCTTCAGTCTCCTTCAGCCTCTGTTTGCAGCGTCTCGCCAGAGAAGCAAAATGCACACCCTTCATTGTCTCTGCGAACTTGGCATCCCCAAATGCCATCCGAGGCACCCGTTCTTCGTATTTCGTAAAACCGGGTGAAAGAGCTTAACAAGAACCAGTTTTCACCCGAAAATCACCCAATTCTTTCCCACAGTGTGTTGTGTTCGACAATGTGTTGATCCTGCTCGCTCAGCCTGAGCGAACTTCTCAACCCGGCTTGGATTACAAACGTTTTTGCAGTTGGTCCGAGGAATTCCTTGATTTGATCCTTTTTGCTGTATTTATGGAAAGCACATTACTGGCTTCTGGCAGTAGAATGAGGGTGTTTCATATCGTAGTTCCCAGCTTTGACCCAGCGCTTGCATGGCTGTATGTTTACAACCACCTTCGTGTTCCGCTCGATCTTGCCAGCAGTCCTGGCGCGCTTCAGGTTGGCTTTCATGCCGTCTTTGTCACGAAATATTCTCTTATGCGTGCGCACCAAAGGGGCTGTAGCTACAGCGCCCGCTCTATATAGTGATCACTTTTCAATTCCACCAACTTTGTTCGCAGATACAGTTCACTAAATCTATATAGTGATCGCTCGTTATAGTAATCGGTTTTTGGGTCCACCCGGGGTGATCACTATATCGAGCGGGCACTGTAATTCGGATAATAAATGATGAGAAAGATAATACGGTCCACAGTATCCCTTACTCTCTGGAGAGCCATATTGCTCTGTCTTCTTTCTTGATGGGCACAGCGGTGATCAGCGTCTCGGTGTCCAGCAAGACCACAAAGGCTGCATACTGTAAAAAGAGAAATTTAGATACTCGGTTATTGAGACAGTATGTTACCCGCGATACTGACTTGCTGACGCCTTTTCTTCCTCAATGTCCTCCAGTCTTCTCTTCTTTTCTAGCTTCTTTTTAAATATTATCGCTTTCCAATGAGAAGGTACATTTGGAGAACAATCGTTGTAGAGAAAGAGCTGCTGCGGTCGGTCGTGCACCTTGTGGCTTTTTGATACAAAAAGCTGACACAGATCAGATGACGTTGTGAGAAAGTGTTTCATAAGTCGACGAGCATTTTATAATACTGGACCAAAACGAGTAGACTATTTCCTCTGTTGTATGTGCGAGATCGTACAACGAAATACAGTGGGGTCATTTCTCGGTTTAAAATGTATCAAACAAAAAATGCGAGAAAAACTGTTGATCATGCACGTTTTGGCGAGACCAACGAGGCAGATACGGCACAATCACTTATATTAGGAAGGGTAGATCTAGTTTGTATCAGAAAATGTTCAAGCAAAGAGCAAAAAGAACATCGTCTACGGCTCAACCGATGAGCGGTGACCTGTATTTATATGATCCCGTTTGCACAACACTACGTTAGTCCAACAGCGTCGAAAAAACCAATACTTTAATCGCAGGATCAAAGGTGGCGTCTCGTTACAGTTCTAATTTGGTCCTATACGCTACGAACATATCCAGTTAACTAAGACGTATGATATTAGCTTCGAAGAAGAAAGATTTGTTGACTCTGCTAATTAAATGGTTGTGTGATACGCCATCAGTAAAAGCTGGATCGCGCTGAAAGTGAACTTGTTGGCGCACGAAGCTGGGTCGAAGCAAAGATGTCCTTTTTGTGGAGGGACGTTTTACGCCGATACTTGCATTGTCGCATTGAAGGATGAATCTGGCAGGAATGAGCACAGAAGTCTTATATCACAATTTGTCAGTTTCCAGCTAAAAGGCATATAAACAAAACGCAACCACACTACTTTTTTCTATCCGTTATTGCCAGTATTGTCATTTAATGCTTAGTTTGGCTCTTTGTCGCCATCCATTGAGTCTACTTTGCGCAAGGTACAAGCCATTTCCAGGTTAGGAACGCGTCCTATCAGGAATAAACCACGTTCAAACTAACGCCAAATCCTACTCCTTGACTATCAAATATAGTACAGGTCATGCATAAATTGCTTTGCATCCGCCGCATGGAAACTGTGCCAACTATTCGATGCACGGCTTTAGAGCTACAGTAAAGCAACGCATCGTACATTATTCCGTTTCCCATAACGGTCTACAAGTTGTAAATGTCATCTCAGTTTATTGCGACGAGATTAGGAATACGACTGTTCATTTTTAACTGGCTTTCCCTCTTTCTATGGGTATATGCAGATCTCTTTTTTAACATACATCTCCTAACTTCGGTTTTTTAAAGAAAAAGAACGATGCATTCCTTAGCACTATGGCTTTCAAATGGAAACAGATTTGCTAAGACGACTGCGGATTTCTTAAACATAGTGTTGGAAGGACACCCCATGAAGACTCGGACCAATTTCAAACAAAACTCTGAAGCTGTTCCTTCACTCACTCAACTCCCTCTCTCTCTTTCTATCTACCTGTAGCACAAAAGTGTGATATTGGTGTCAGCATTACTGACCATCATACATTCAACTATTTTGACGCTCGTTTTCATTGGTATATTGCTTGTGGTGCAGCCAGGCCGGAAGCCTTTCCTTCGGGAATGCATTACCTCCTGACTAGCTGCGAAATTAATGCCGCAAAGGATTAATCAAAATTTTCGGGACATTCCGGAAAGAATATGATACGCACATGCCTACCAAAAAAGCTATAAATAGGCACCCTTTTGACAGCCATTCCCACACATCTCTTTCTCTCTTTTTACAAAACACTCACGACTCTTGATCATATCTTCGACTCTCATATCCGTATCGTGTCTTGTTGAAAGTCGTCCCTGTCACTATATATCGGTCACCAACGCTCGGAATTCGTGGCACTGCAACATCTTCTTGCTGAACACTTGACCATGTCTTGGACTCTTCGATCCGTATCATGTCTTGACGTATCTGAATTTGGTCTTTGTCACTATATATCGGCCACAACAGTCGAACACTGCAACATCTCCTCGGTATCTTGCTAGTTCTCCTATCTTTTGGTCTGCTTCCGGTCCGTTCGTACTGGGGTATATTTGACTGTTGCTTGCTCTTCCTGGCGTAACGTTCTGCGGATCCTTTTGTGGTTGGCAGCCATGACCTACCAGACTTTCGGCATTCTTATCCAGTTGTGAATCCTCGGTCCGAACTTTGTCACTTGCGTTGTGGTCTCTTTCTTCGTGTTGGGTCTGGCTGCTCCCTCTTCCCCTATTGATTGGCTTGGTCCCTTGGCCGCTGA
>JSYX01000174.1:0-17826 GCA_000787465.1 Thermomucor indicae-seudaticae
AATTGGTAAGTTGTGGGATTGACACTTTTTAAACGCCGACACGCTTGTACGGCGCCTTTTGCATATTCTTTATGCATCGATTTTTTACAAAAAGCTTTCTTTTGTATCAAAAAAGCCTCTGATTGGTTTTTACAGCGACGATGTATCGAAAAACCATAGTAAAATGGGCTCTTTGACGAATCCCCAAGAAGCGCTGGCTGGTTCCCCGAAACTCCGAAGCTTTACGGTTGAGGTGGAATGCGCACCCATATCTTCTAAGCTATCATAATGCCCATTTCTTGAATTGCACAACAAGTGAAATGCATCATTTTGTTGACAATATACGAGGATTATCTGAAATAAACGGTACTGACACCAAATCTTTTACCTTTCTCATTTCACGTGGAAAAGTGCACTAAGTGCTTCGATCAACGTCGTCTTGCAATACTTGTTCTGAGAATCAGAATAGGAATAACGTAGTCAAATTAATAGCGAATAAAGTTACTCGACAGCTGTTTAGAGACTACCACCCGCTGCTAAGTAACGGGACGAAGTAATTTATTACCATGGTATAGGAATGATAACGTAGTGACCGAGGTTCCGTTAGCAGCCCCAGAAACGGTGCTTACGATGAAACAAATGTTTGTCGAAACAAAAAGTAAACGGGTGATAGGCTCGAAAAGCTGCGTACATAATGTATTGACGACATTGGGAAAATGGGTTTTCGATATGCGAGCCGCTAATGGCTGGTCTGAGCAATTGGAGAAGCTGCACCTCGATTACTCTGGCCTTTCTGTTTGCTATGGGCCACATTGTCTCCAAGATATCCTAACTGTAGTCCTCTTGATCTGTGACAACTTTGCCACCGAAAAGTTCTCTGCGAAAGTATCTTTTCTTGTCGTGCTCCAAAGGTGAATTGAACATCCAATAATATCAGTATACCTGCTGTCAATCTTTTCTTGACTCTCTTTACTTGAAAACGACGTATTATTGTCGCTTATTGTTTTTTGTTTTCTGTTCTTTGCTCGTTCCGCCCATGCATGACCGAACGCAATCGACAGTGCTCGATCGATCGTTCAAGATCTCCTTAAAGACCTCAGTGTTTCAAAGCAGAAGCTATCGGAGAAAACCTCCTTGTCTTTCCTCGTTATTCTCGACCAAACGTGAACATGAGCGATCGTGGTCGAAGAAAGCGCAGAGAGATTATTCCCGAGGAGCGGTACGATGTCAGCGGTCGGTTGGTAAAGAATGAAGCAGCAGCAGCGAAGCTCAAATCCTGGGATCTGGGCGAAATCGTAAGTGGTTTCGAGTCCTGATCTTGAAAACGGCATTGACGGACGCTTTGAACCTTCTGTCAGATGCGCAATCCTGAAAAGAAGGCTGCTGCGATTCAAGAAGCACGTCAATTCCTAAAAGAGCAAAAGAGAGAACCCGTCCCGGCTTATGATCCCGACAGGCCTTGGACTGAAGAAACCGACGAGCTGTTCTTTTCGAAAAGAAAGCGTGGTCTTGTTGCTTGGCTGATACCCAAAGGATCACCCATCTATTTCGAATTTGAAAGTAAGCGCGCGCGCTCAGCCAGCTACATACTAAACAGCGCTCTGAATAAGGGAGGCAGGTTTCTTTAACAAGCTTGTTGAAAGCTTGAGGAGCGAACAATCCAGCAGCAGTAGCAATGTTCCAACGAACAAGATGGCTCTTATACAGCGGGAAGGCGCGCTTCTGCGACATGCCCTCGTGCTTTTCCAGGATTTCCAGCAAAAGAAGCAGGAAAAGTTAAAGGAGAAACTTGAAAAGTACCGTGCAGAACTGCCCATCACAGCCTATGGAAACGCCATTCTGCACACCCTGGCGGAGCACCGCGTGTTGCTGATCGCAGGCGACACCGGATGCGGCAAAAGTACTCAGGTGCCTCAGATCCTACTTAGGGCCGGTTATCGAAACATTGCATGCACTCAGCCTAGGCGTATCGCATGCTCTTCCCTTGCGCGTCGGGTCAGCTACGAAACCCTGAACGAATACGGCTCAGAGATCGCCTACCAGGTCCGCTTCGAGGGCACAAGGACCAAAAGAACACGAGTCCTGTTCTTGACAGAGGGCCTGTTACTCCGGCAGTATGCTTCCGATCCGTTGCTGTCGATGTATGATGTGATTATTGTGGACGAAGTCCATGAACGCCATATGATGGGCGACTTTCTGTTGGCGCTACTCAAGCAATTGCTGAAAACGCGTCAGGATCTGTACGTCGTCTTGATGAGTGCGACCATCAATGCCGAACTTTTTGCCCATTACTTTGACGCACCTACGCTGAACGTGCCCGGAAGAATGTATCCAGTGAAAACGCGTTACTGGTCGCAAAAGGAGGAAGACAAGAACCTGGTGAATGATGCTGCCTACCAGAGAAGGCAGAGGGCAACGATTAAGGAATCCATACCCAGCCGGAACGAGCCTCTCGATGTGAAGCCTTATCTCAAAGTGATGGAATACATTGACCAGTCTGTGCCGATCAATGAGCGAGGGGATTTATTGATCTTCATGTCTGGTATCAATGAGATCACGGCATTGGCAGAGGAGCTACGACGGTATGCTAGCCACACTAAGAGATGGATTATACTGATGCTCCATTCGACGCTGGCTGTGGAAGAGCAAGAAAAAGTGTTTGATAGTCCCCCGGAAGGCGTCAGAAAGTGTATCATAAGCTCCAATATCGCTGAAACGAGTCTTACCATTGACGGTATCCGGTTCGTGATCGACTCTGGCAAAGTAAAGGAACTGAGTCATGACGCGACCACTAATATGAGTAAACTGTCCGAGTTTTGGATCTCAAAAGCTAGTGCCAAGCAAAGAGCGGGTCGAAGTGGTAGAACCGGACCTGGAGAGTGTTTCCGTCTCTATTCCGAGAATGAGTACGAGCATTTGAACGACTTTGCCGTGCCTGAAATTCAGCGGGCTCCTTTGGAGCCGCTGATACTACAAATCAAGGCCTTGGAGCTCGGCGACCCTCGAACGTTTGACTATGTGGAAGCGCCCGCGCAAGAAGCCATTAATGCTTCCATAGAATTCCTGCAGAACCTGCAAGCCCTGGACGCTTCTGAAAACATTACTGGGCTGGGTACCGTACTCGCTAGCCTTCCTGTTGATGCCATTATTGGCAAAATGCTTCTCATGGCTACGGTAAGTCCAGTGGATTGATCGGTGACAACAGTCCTGCCAAATGATTGAATTTCGCTAGGTATTTAAACTGGTAGACCCAGTTATTACTATTGCTGCTAGTATGAGTGTGCAACCACCATTTACGCGGTTATCACCAAACGCAAACCCAGAAATACTTCGAGTACGTTACTCTGATTGTCCCAAGTTTTTTTTTTGCCTTGCTCACAGGGTCGATCGACATAGAACAGACGTACACTTGATTCGTCACACGGGGACCCGTTTACGCTCTTGAATTTATGGCAACGTTGGCTGGAAGCAAAGAGCGACAGAAAGGTCAGATGAGTGAGGCTGGCAACTTTGATGTACCTTGTTATTGATCCAAGAACTGCAGACATCTTCACGAAGTTGGTGTAGAAGGCACGGCGTTGAGGAGCAGCGCTTATACGAGGTGAAAAGGATATGGATTTACTTGGTCAACATTTGGTTCTTTAATAATACGATATTTCATGCATAGATTGCCAAAGTTCGTCGTCAATTCGAGAAAGTACTCAATGATTTTCATCCCGGTTTGCTGCAAAGCTTGGCTGCTGAGGATGTTGAATCGGACGAGGAAGTACGTAAGACAGCAGTTGTCTCGGTAGTAGGTGTATGTTGACAACTTTCCACGCAGCGGGAAAAGCAAGCGAAGCGAGAGCTTTTGGGGCGCGAAAGGTATGAACAGCGAGCAAGTAAGAAGCGTCGAATTTTGGAGATGGAATTCGAAGATCAGGAGAATTGGAAAGGTATAACATGAAAAAAAAACGTTATCATGTTGTTGTTTAACTTGAGCTTTGACTGGATTTATCATAGTCGAACACGATGACGAGATCGATGTTCGGGATCTAGAGTTTTCAATGAGAAACAGTATCAAGGAACTCAAATCGAAAGCGGCGCCACTTGGTGAACGAGACATTGCGTTGATCAAACTCATCATATGTTCTGCTCTTTATCCACAGTTGGCCATTGGAGATCCACATAATCCATATCGAGCCAGCAATGAAATTGTCTTTCATACGCCAGGCAAGTGAGAACGAACTCTACGGCCTATGTCAGATCATGTACTAAGCAAAAAGATAACTAGTAAAGAACTTTTTGTCTCTCCACCCGACAAGTGTCATTGCTGCACATCCTGACTGGGTCCAAGGTCTGGGAGAGAATGTGCGCAAAGGTAATAGGAACACGGTTTTCACTTAGTAGAATGAAGCTCAGTCTTGCGTAGATGATCTCGCTGTGGAACAGGCTATGCAACACCAACTTCTTTGTTACTTGCAGCTTCTTGAAACCAACAAGCCTTACTTGCTCAACATTACTCGAGTTCCAGGTCCGTCTAGATATTGCGTCGTCTTTGCTTCGTTGCTAATGGAAAAACCAAAACAGGAATCCATGTATTACTCCTTTTTGCAAAGAACAGTAAGTGGACCCTTTTTGTATTTCAACTAGTCTTCTAGCTTATAACTGTCTTTTTTCTTTAGTCGATACCAATGCAGACTGTAGTGTACTCGTCTTTGATGCGTACTATGTGGCAGAATTCCGGACGACAGCCGTAGCGGAATACGTCCTTTACTTGGCGTACAAGTTGCGCAGTGCATGGCGGCGCTTATTAAATCAGAGACTGAGTCGCGGTCTGGGTCAGGTACGTACGCTCAAGCGATATTATTAGGATGAAGCGTTTTGATTCTTGGCTTCCTAGAACATTGAGGACGTTGTGGAAGACTATATCATCAGCCCGTCCGTAAGAGGTGATATGCCAAAAGCAATCCAAAAGATTTTGGAAGAGCAAGAAAAAATGAAGAATGAAAAGCAGCGACCACGAATGTGGACACCTGCAGTGGAGGCCGAGTATCAGCAACAAGTGGACACGTTAGCCAGTAAGATATCGTACCGCGTCTTTTGCAAGGACCTTTAATAACGTTTATTTACCTACAGGACAGCTGTCGGATGCTATGGAGACCTCTATATCTGCTAATTTCAGAGCAGCAAAGGCTTCCGAACTCATGAAGATGGTAGTATCAGGGAGTCAAAAGGGGTGTAATTGGATCATGCTAATTACTGAATCTGCGCACCTAGTATCCAAAGTACAAGCCGACCCCAGAAAATGAGCAAGGAATACCCCGTGCATGGAACCCCAAAGATGGTAAATTAATAACGCCTTACTTAAAGTACCGGAAGGCATCTTTCTAATGAAGCCGCGATAGTCATACGAACGGGTATCCAGATCACCTCGTATCTTCAATATAATAGTTTGAACGCTCCATCAACTGCATCCAGCGTTCCGGTTGAAGAAGAGAAAGTGCCGGAGAGTATCCGCATGTACTGGCATTGCCCTCACTGCGATTCAACCTATGCCTACACTCGAAAACAAATTTTAGAGCATTTGTCGAAATGTAAATAAGTTCTTAAAAGTTCGTGATTACCATAATATTTCGTTGTTGAAGCTGCATGAATCAATGGTGCATCTCTGCGAGGGAAATCGCCCGAAAATTGGCCATTTTCCCGACCTTTTTCGGTAGGCACAACTTGACTTTGCTTGCATTTTAAACCTACCCTCATGGACCTCACGTCGTTAAAGCCACGGATTATGGGTACGTAAATCAGCGTTTTGTCCGTGTAAGGTCATTTGATTCGTGCGCTGCGAGAAGCAAAGAAATGATAAATGAATCCGTGAAACTAATGGAGCGATTGATCAATAAAAAGAAATCTTGCGGTCTTCCGATCTGGACAGTGTCTCTGTAAAACAAGTGCGGAACCAGCTTCAGCAGGAAACCGATATTCCTCTGGACGAGCATAAAGCGGCGCTGAAAGCCATGATTACCGAGTGTTACGACCTTGTCAGTGCGGAAAAGCAGAATGACAGTAGTGGTTCAGACGACTCTGCGCCTATTGCCACAAAGCCTACCACCAAGAAACGCAAGGCAGAAGAAGATGCTAATAAAAAGAAGGCCAAGAAGGCGCGTAAAGCACGGCAACAAGATCCAGACAAGCGCGAAAAGAATAACTTTACGCGGACATGGATCCTCAGTCCCGAACTGGCAGCAGTAACAGGAGAGAAGGCAGTAAGTTGGTAAAAAAGGGGAAAGAAGGTATGGGTGCAGCGTGTATTGATTGATCATGATTAGCTTTCACGGCCCGCAGTAGTAAAACACCTTTGGCGATACATCAAAGAGAATAATTTGCAAGACCCTAAAAAGAAGACACACATATTTTGCGACGAAAAGTTAAAGCGGCTATTTAACAATGAAGAGTACCTGAGCACGTTTACGATGAACAAGTATATTGGCAAACACCTTGTTTCTCCAGCAGTGACAGAAGACAATAAGACCGAATAGTCGTTTTTGCTATGCTCCTCCGTCCCCTCCTTTTGACTGATCTCTCATTAAAGCGTCGGCTATATCCCAAGCGTCAGCTTTGCAAACGAAGGATACTCCTGTTATGACTCTCACAGGAATAAATGTTTCGCCCTTTTTGTTCTGCTCTTCTTACCAATGGGAACCAGTGTACCTGTCGCGTATTGTGTCACAAATGATGTATGTATGTAACCATGTTATGATAGTGGAGCACACGTATGACAAGACATGCTCTTTCGAGACGCCCCGCTTATCAATAGCGGCAGAGATCGGGATAAAGGACACTTTGCTATATGAGAACCTGAGATCATTCCATAAGCTTGTAAAGAGTCCTCTTTCACGGGTTATAATAAAGGGTGCCAGGAACTCGGTTTTGCGTAAGTTCTGTCAAAGACAGTTGTTTATTTTGAAAGGCGTCTATCTATTACTGATGACACAAAGCTTACGGCTTCTTAACGTGCAAGACCGACAGACTTTTTTCCACGCTGCCCGTGAGAATAAGCGCGGGAAAATTTCAGGGAGGGTTGATAAACCTGAATGTCGGGTTGGCTCGTAATCTTTTTGCAGCTGACAATCCCCGCTCTTTTTCTGGGCACCGCGTTCAAGGTGCTGCCTGTCAGGGTCGCACGAATAAGGTTTTTTTATATGACCGTGGTAAACTGGGCTTCTGATCCGCTGCCTTGGCTGATTCAAGTTTCTCATACTCCTCTGCTCAAACACCTTGGAGTTTCCCGTTCTGGGTTAGGATCGTTCGTTTGTGCACTTGCACAAGACTCAGGTGGTACATCTAACGTAGACAGCTTGTATATATCTGGCGATTATTCCCTTATATGCTAAACTCGGTCCGTATCAACATTGCAGTAAGTGACCTGACATTGCGTCCTTTTACAATTTCTTATCAACCAAAGGATTTGTTCATCTCAACGGGAAAACTTTTCTTCTTTTTCGTTGGACTTCTTTTTCTTCCAAGAAGCCAAGCAAAAATGACGAAAGGTCCGCTTATCAAATTGGTTGCACAAAGAACCGAAAAACCGGACTTTTAAATTCCCCGAAGTGTGGGACGTTTTTGATCTGATCACTCGTGTCCTTATCACGGTGGCGTAATCGCCTCGATAGGCTTCATTGCGCAAACAAGCGCATACGCCTACGTATGCAATACTCAATGTAATGCATGCAATCAAGTAATAAAAAAGGTGTAATGTGTGCCTGACGATGTATTTTTCCCCACGCAGCTGAGTTATTATTCTTTCCTTTTGCAAAATCAATATCATATGGCCCCAAACGAACTTTTTATATGCCATATTTGGAGTATCCAGACACCTGTTCCAAGGTTCCCTTTGCGTAACCTTTATTTCGATTTGTTCGCGCGTTGAATCAGCGCTTTTCACTTTAAATTTCCACGGTCAAAAAGTTTATCGATTCGTTTTCTTTCTCTTTCTCCTTTTTGTTTTCTTCACCCTCTGCCATGTCTTCAGAGAAAGCCGCAAAGGAAATTGAAGCGGTTGAACCGGCCTCGGCCATTGTTCAGGACGTGGTTGATGAAGAAGAACACCCCGAGCCGACAGAGGAAGACTGGAAGACATTGCGCGAGGTCGCTGATACTATCCCCGCATCGGCTTACCTTGTCATCCTGATTGAATTCTGCGAGCGATTCACGTACTATGGTCTGATGGGTCCGTTTCAGAACTATATCCAATTCCCCGATCCTGGTTCATGTAAGCATCCAGCTAAATACTGCTGTTCTTCGATCAGTGGATTAAGTAAGCTGTGCTTTTATAGATCCTGCCACCCAGCCTGGTGCTATGGGAAGAGGCCAACAGACGGCCACCGCTTTGACTACCTTTTTCCAGTATGTATCTTGTGGCAGTTGCATATACCCTCACAGCTAATAACTCATCTATCATTTTTATTCATCAGATTCTGGTGTTATATTACTCCTGTACGTATTAGCTGTATTTGCTTATTTTTACTGGACTAACAGCATCCTTCCTTGTTCTAGATCATTGGTGCTATTGTGGCTGACCAATACCTGGGAAAATACAAAACTATCTTGCTCTTTGGTTGTCTCTACTTGTGCGGTCTATTGATTCTTACGCTGACGGCCATCCCATCCGCGATCGCCAGTGGCGCTGCATTCCCGGGCTTCATCGTCGCTATCATTGTCATTGGTCTCGGCACTGGTGGCATCAAGTCCAACGTGTCTCCTCTCGTCGCTGAACAATATAAGAGCAAGAAGCCCTTCGTGCGCACACTCAAGAACGGCCAGCGCGTCATTGTGACGCCCCAGGCTACGTATCAAAAGATCTTTAACATGTTCTACTGGGGTATCAACGTCGGTTCTCTGTCTTCGATTGCCACCACGGAAATGGAGCACTGGATCGGTTTCTGGCCGGCCTACCTGCTCCCAACCTGCATGTTCATTCCCTGCATGATTATCGTCCTCCTCGGTCGCAAGCGCTACGTGCAAACACCACCCCGTGGCTCTGTCTTTTTGGAAGCCGGTCGCTTGATCTGGTTCAGTTTCAAGACAAAGAGCATGGACGCCTGCAAGCCTTCCAAGATCGCCTCTGTTCGCCCTGATCTGGCCCCCAAAGTCACTTGGGACGACATCTTTGTCGATGAATTCAAGCGTGCTCTTCGCGCTTGCATCGTCTTTTGCTGGTACCCCATCTACTGGCTCTGCTACTCGCAAATGACCAACAACTTGATTTCTCAGGCTGCCACTGTGAGTTTTTTTTATCGTGTCGAGATCTGGAATTAGTAACACTCATCATGAATCTCTAGATGCTGACGGGCAACGTCCCTAATGATATCATGCAAAACATTGACCCGATTGCTCTCATCATCTTTATCCCCATCATGGACCGAATTGTTTACCCTGGTTTGCGCCGTATCGGTATTCCCATGCGTCCCATTATGCGTATCACCCTCGGTTTCCTCCTCGCAGCCATCGCCATGTAAGCTTTTATGAGGCTCTTTTCTTTGCCTATTTAAACTAATATTATATACACCTTTCACAGGGGCTACACTGCTGGTATCCAAGCCAAGATCTATAGCTCACCACCTTACTACCAATACCCAAGCGAAGCCACGACGGGTGATGGCAAGAACTGGATCTCGGCTGCCTACCAGATTCCTTCCTATGTCTTTATCGCCTTTTCGGAAATCTTTGCCTCCATCACAGGTCTCGAATACGCTTACAAGAAGGCTCCGCAGTCCATGAAGTCTATTGTCATGGCCCTTTTCTTGTTCACCAACTGCATCGCCTCCCTCCTCGCACTCGCGCTCGTGTCCGTCACAGTGGATCCCAAATTGACCTGGATGTACACCGGTATTGCATGCACTGCAGGCGTCTGCACCCTCCTTGTCTGGATTTTCCATCACAAGAATGACGCTGTGGATGTCCAGGAAGACTCGATTGTCCGTGACAAGGAACAGCTTGAAGCATACAATGCTGAACATAAACAGGCTATTACCGAATATGAAGTCGAAAAGGGTGCTGTATAATCACATTTCCCTCACGCCATTTTCCCCACTCTTCACCTTTTACCGTAATTCTTAATCATGTATTCTCTTTTTGCTTTGTACTATTATATATACATATGTATATTCGACAGCAGGCTGTGTCTCTCTTAAAAATACTCTGTCAATAAAAGATGTTTAGCCGATTGAATTGTTGTTATTATTATTACGACGACGTTGTTGTTGATGATGATACTGGTGACGTTACAAAGAAAAACTGGAGTGAAAACTGCTTCGAATCCTGATCCCAATGTGTCCAGAACTTTCCCGGTGCTCGATCCACTTCTTTACTTTGTACCTTGAAAGCAATCGTTTCGTACGGTTCAGCGGCAATCAGCAGGTACTGGTGGGCCTTGTTGGGTGCTTCGATCTTTTGTTCGTAGGCGGACATGAAACGGTGACGAGGAATGACATCGGCGGCAATTTGTGGATATTGTATCTGGAAGAGCAAACCCAATTGTCGAGTGACAGGATCGCGCACTTTGGTAACCCGATAACCAGGTCGACCAATCTTGATAATGTTGCGTTTGGGCATCACTGGCTTTGCTGGACCCACGGCTGGCTGAACGACCGCATTCTCTTTGGCTTCCCTGGCCGCACGTCGTGCGAGGTTCGTCTGATGCTTCTTGCCCTGGGTATGCGCCAAGTACGAGCCTTCGCTGGTATGCAGTGTCAAACATAATTTACACTCGTACGATCCCAAGTGATTCTTCATGAAATATGGATCTTTGGTAATGTCGATTGTCTCCAATGCAAGCTTGCGTAGACGCTCGCGACGATCAACGTTCGATTCAGACCATCCTGCGACACCACCGCTTCGGATCTTGCTGCCAACGCGATTCTGGAAATCCATGCCGTATGAATTGAAGAATAAGAAAAGGGTGAATGACTGCGGTAAGTGGACCAAATGCTGAAAAGTGCTGAGTTTAAAGAAAACTGGTTCAGCAGCGTCTTGACCAATAATTACACGGAAGCAACTGCATACAGGTAGATCAAACGTGTTGTTAGAGGCTTCAATGGACGTTCCATAAGAATGAACGATTGATTTGACCAAGACTTTTGATAATCATCGTTGTATCCAAAACGACTCATTATGTCATTGTCGTCGATCGGATTTGTACTCCTAATATGTATCTAACATGTATTCAGCCGAGGCCTCTCAAATTCTGATCATGGGGTCAACGCCTGCGCTGCTATTAATTAACGATTATTGTTGTTGTCAAGTTGTCTCAATTTTGCTGTCGGGAAATTGATGCGTTTCCTCCTGGCGACAAACGTGTATGCAATTTGTTGTCTTTGTGTTCTGACGGCAAAAAGCTAAAGTCTTTCATCGGGCTCCAGTGGTGAGTCATGAGAATTGGGCGTCTTTCTTTCTTTATAGGATGGCTGACAACTTGTTTCATAAAGACGTACAAAAGTATAAAAGAAGACCGACTTTCGGCGTGTTGCTTTCATCATGACAATAATGGATTCGACACCTATTTACCTCTGTGGATCAAACCTGGAGTCAAGGAGCGACGGTGTATTAGCTCAGAGTAGCGCAGCTTTGGGTCAATCTTCGTTACCAGCCCCAGCAGCTCAGCAGCGCCGAGGCGGGGACAGACGTCGAGCTAGAACAAAGCAAGATCCTAACACCCCGCGCTATCACTACCCTGTTTTTCCTATTGGTCCTCCAGGTACTCCCGCTCCGCCGCCGCCTCCTCCTCCTCCCCCTCCTTCTAGGAATCGCTTCCGTCCCCGAAAGTACTGTAAGTAGCAATCACTGATGTAGCACTTATCCACGCCTCACCTGGTATATATTCATAGCTCTAGCTAGCAATGTGACCCCGCGTCTGTGTCGTGGCCCAGAAAGCGCCCCTTGAAAGTGTTCTTCAGAACTGAATATATGACTTGTTCTTCCTTCCACCCACACGTAATATCGGATAGCCAAATAAATCTGTTGTACTTTTGTTGATCGCTTGCCAAATACTGTTCATGAAGTCAACGCCTGCGCTGCTACTAATTAATGGGTAGTAATTGGACTGGTACAAAATTGTATCTACCATTTTGAATCATGGATGATGCCCCCTTATTCTGAATGCTATTGGTTCATAATACAGTGAGAGCCTATATTTTAAACCATCGCGTTGTCCGAAAAAAGTGCCTAAGCAGTTTCCTTGGAAATCTCGCACTAATCATTCTTGATCTGCTGCCCAAACGCGACCCTGACATGGTCTGTTGCCAGCACCGTTTAGACGATCACGTCAGTAACATTCGCATGAATTAAAATATATGGCGTTATTTTTTCATATATGCCGCTCGCTAATCAAGAAGTTGGGCGCTTTTTGCTTGGTTAGAACACGTTGTATGTTTGGGTATTTGAAGGCCAAAAGTCTATATATCTCTGAATCTGCTTAGATAAACATAACCCAAATGAATTCACAAGAAACTTCGTATGTCAAAGTCCAAAATCTGAAATGACAACTTTGGAAGCTTTTGTTGCGTAGGAAATTGTATTAAAAGCTGGTACTAAATTGTACTGCGGAGCCATTAATAATGTCAGTTTTGTTGTCAGGAAATGGAGGTGTCACCTCTTAGCACAAACGTATATGACGGTAAAATAGCATTTTAAGACTTCCATCGGCCCCCCAGTGGTGAGTCATGAGAACTGAGTGTCTTTCTTTCTTTCTTTCTTTCTTTATAGGACGGCTGACAAGTTGTTTCATAAAGAAGTACAAGGATATAAAGGCCAACTTTCGGCGTGTTGCTTTCCATCATGACAATAACGGATTCGACACCTATCGACGTCTGGCGCTTTACCCAATTTTTATCAAACTTGGAGTCAAGAAGCAACGGTATTTCAGCTCAGCAGCGACGACGACCCCGAGAGACATATCGAGCCCGAGCAAATCCCTACCCTACTCCTCCTCATACTCCTTATCCTACTCCTCCTCGTACTCCTGTTCCTCCTCCTCGTCCTCAGAATCCCGCGCATCCCCGAAGGTGGGAACGGTATTGTAAGCAGTCATCATCGATGTAGCACCTATTCACATCTCACCTGGTGTATATTTATGGAACTAGTTGGCAACGCAACTGTTTCGACATCTTTTGAGCTCCCATACACATGTAATATTGGATTGCTAAATAAATCGGTTGTTCTTTCTTGATCGTCTGCCAAATACTAATCATGAGGTCAACACCTGCGCTGCTATTGATTAATAACATGAGCTGTTTGCCGTGCGGGTCACCAAAATTGTTATCAGCTTTTCACTCTTCACACTGCTGCCGGCATCTTTCGTGGTGCTTCACGATGATCATCCTGCTTCGGTACAATCGACATTACAACTGCAAAAAACACTTATTCTACCAGCAATGCTCTTCTTGACAGTCCAGTAAAGGCTTTATTTTGCTTAAATTGACTTTATTTATCGCGAGAACAAAAGATCGACTTTCTCATTCAATTGAGCTAGACTCACACCCAGGCTGGCTTGTCTGTCTTGAGCCATAGCTGCCGCCGTTTGCTCGCTTATACCGTTCGCGCAGCACATTGCTTGATCGCATTGATGATCTTGAACCGCCGGCTGAAAGAACTTGCGATCATCGTTTTGCCACTTTGTTCGCCTTCGTCGTTCTAACTCGCTGACTGACTGCATATCCACCCGCAAGACCAACTGACCACCGACTTGATCCCGCGACTCATCTTGTACACCAGAGGACTATCTGTTGCGCGACTGATATCACTTTGGCTGCTGTCACCGTGCTCGGGTGTTGGTGTCGACGGTCGAGGTATGGATGAGGTGGTTGAGACTCGGAACTGGATGGCCAGTTGATGCTGTGGTTGACTGTTGGGCGTCCAGAAGCCACATCGGGAACGTTGTTCTTTTTTTTTTTTCGACAAGTCATTCTGTATCGCTGACAGTCGAGTCATCATCTCGTTTTGCATCGTGGTCAACCTCTGCTCCAAGAAAGGCATTGCTCGCTGTAGCAATAAAATCTTGAGTCGTATCATTTTCCGCGATTGAACGCTCCAAATCACTGTTACAAGCAAAGTCGGTATCGGCCAATAGGCGGTAATGCATAAAGCATAAACGCTCACCTCTTGAATTGTTGATATATAGAATCACGGAAGATCTGGTGGATGATGCGGATGTCTTTGTTGCACGGAGACTGAGTCTTGCAGAAAAGTCGCTCGAGGAACGTCAAGTAACCCCAGCAATTTGGTTCGGTTGGATCTTGTCGAGCCGGTATTCGACCTGCGGAAATATCTTGCGTCGCAGTTCATCGGGAGGGTACGCTGTTGTGCGTGCGGCAAGAAATGGCCTTGTTGGGCGGGAAAGCCAGCTAAGACGCGCATGACTTTACGGCGAAGACTGGTGAGATATGCGCCGCTCATTGTGGTGTTATTCCAGCGTCCCAGTCTCCTAATTGGCGCCTTGTCGGCGCGCCATCACTATCGGCCTTCTTGGACGATACAATCCCGCAATGCTCAAATATTTCATCGATCACCCGAAGCTGCTGCTAGTCCGATATCTCGTCCTTGTTGGTTGCGTGCGGCAAAGTGCTTTTGAGCACTTGGATAGCGTACCAGTCTTGGTTGGTCGTGGAGTTGGGAAATGGCCCGTTCTCGATATGCCAACGCCAACGACATGAAGGGATACATACACCTCGACACGGACATTCCGGACAATCTCTAATTGGCCATGCTCGTTGGTTTTTTCCTTGTTTGATGATCATCATTAAGGCGTGGCAAGTTGTATGGCCTTCTTGTTCGAGCTCGACGCTGTGCATGTCCGGCAGCGTTGCCTTGCAAACCGATTCGCTTCGTAGCAAGCAATATTGCGAAAGTAGAAACGCCAGAGCATTGCGCTTTATTCTTGGAAAAATAGTAGTCGACTATTTGCGCACCTTGGGCTACCATGGAGTATCCATCCGTCAAAGTACCTAGCGCTCGATCTTTGTAACTCTCCGGACGCTGTTTCTCTTTACGACTGTACACGAGCTCAACGTGTACGATCCATGACCTACCAGTTCATACGATCAGCTGAGTCCTTTTGCAAACTGCTTATTGTTTCTTACGTCGTCTTTTAGAGAACTCGCCATAAACAATGTAGCGCGACTTTACTGGTTGGCCGGGCAGCTTTCTGTCCCACAATGTACGGCTTCTTTTGATAGGTCTTTTGGGCGCTTTTTGGTCGTTCTTGACGAGCTTCCTAGCGAGTCTCAGTCATGGATTCACGCATTTCCATAGCAGATCGAGCAGTGGATGATGAAGCCATATTTTGAACCTATTAATATGTCCAAAGTCGACAGATACTAGCATCCGTGGTTGGTCATGTAGACATCCAGTAAAGTAACGGCAAAGACTTGATAGGGTCAGGAACATTTATTACGTAAACTTGATACGACATGAGCCAATGTAATATGGTCGGCTTAAGCAATAAATCTCTTGTTAGACGAGTCATTGACCACAGCTTCGAAAACTTTATCCACGTGCGTGTAGAACATCTCTAAAATTCGAAATGTGTCGTAGAACGTTCTTCGCTTTGTGAGCCGAAGATTGTGTAATGTGTTTTCGTTGTCAATTTTGTTGTCAGAAAGTTGATGTATCACCTCTTGAAGCAAACGTGTATGACGGCACAAAGCATTTTGAGACTCCCACAGGGTCTAGTGGTGAGTCATGAGAACTGGATGTTTTTCTTTCTTTCTTTCTTTATAGGATCGCTGACAACTTGTTTGATAAAGACGTACAAAAAGTATAAAAGACGACCAACTTTCGGCGTGTTGCTTTTCATCATGACAATAATGGATTCTACACCTATTGACGTCTGGGGATGTACCCAACTTTCCATCACGGAGCCAAGAAGCAACGGTCAGCAGCGCCGACACCGAGAGAAATGTGGAGCCCTAGCAAGTTCCTACCCTGGTTATCCTCCTCGTACTCCTACTCCTGTTCCTCGTCCTCGTCCTTCGACTCCGCGTCCCCGAAAGTGGGAAGCATTGTGTAAGTAGTCATTATTGATGTAGCACCAATTCCACATCTCACCTGGTGTATACCCATAGAAATAGTTAGCCGCGTCTGTTTCGTGGCCCCCTTGAAAGTGTTCTTCAGAACTGAATATATGGCTTGCTTCTCGGTATATCTGACACCTTTTTTAGCTTGCGAAATAAATCGGCTGTACTTTTTTGTTGATCGCTTGCCAAATACTGTTCATGAGGTCAGCTCCTGCTGCTATTCGTTAACGATATGTTTTCATTGTCAAGCTGTGTCCATTTTGTTGTCAGGAAATTGAAGAACCTCTCTATGATGGCAAAACGGATTTTTAAGATTTGCATATGGTCCCAGTGGTGAGTCATGAGAACCGGGTATCTGTCTTCCTTTCTTTCTTTTTTATAGCATGGCTGACAACTCGATTCATAAAGAAGAACAAAGGTATAAAAGTAGACCAACTTCTGGCGTGCTCCTTTCATCATGACAATAATGGATCCCTCAAACTTCTTCAAGTCAGCCCCAGCTGCTCAGCAGCGCCAATCCCAAGACAGAGGTCGAGCTCGACAAAGACAATGCCCAGATTTTCCTTATCCAATAGGTCCTCCCGTTCCGCCTACTCCTCCACCTCCTCCTACTTCTCCACAGCGCTTCCCGCGTAGGGTAAGTACTCGTCATTGATGTAGCACCTACTCACACCTCACCGGGTATATATTCATAGCACTAGTTAGCCGCGTCTGTTTCGACATCTTTTTAGTTTCCATACACGCGTAATATCGGATTACTAAATAAATCTATTGTATCTACTTTGGTGAGTGATCAACAAAGAAAAACATTGTCTTTAATTATTGTTGAGTGTCTATGGATATGTAAATCTTGCAAGTGGGGTATTGTGACAAAATAAAGAACAATCGCCAAGTGTAATTCATGTATTGCAGAAGGTAGATTATAACATGAGGGGCAGCGGCTGGCCTAAGGCCTGGTTCTGTCACATTTTTCTGTTCGATATCATGAGGACGGTATCCAAGTTGTTGAATAGGGTCGAAAGACGAGTATCAGGAAACGAAGGAAGTAGAGTAGGACACCAGTTTCAGGCTGCAAGTGTAATCGGGCCCGTCTGATCTATTCTGCTCGCTTGTCCCGTTGAGGCACAGACATTCTCCAAATGGAACAAGAGAAACAAGGCGACCCTGGGCATGGCCTACATGCCATGCTTTGCCAAGCGGCTGTCTGTTTGTTTTTATTGTGCCACCCATCCGAGATGACCGACATCAGATGAAGTGGCAACACGCAGCTTCATTCAACTCACGAATCTTGGCTGAAATTCCAGACGCACGAGTTTGTTTCTTCTTATTAACTATGACGGCAATGGCGCGTTTACTTGGAAACAGTTGGACAAGCTTAAGTCATTAATCGGAGGATACCTTTGGACGACAGTTAGCGATGAACTTTGAATCGGGAATTATACGTGCACGACATTTTTCGTAGCAGTCACGAAGTGTCGTGTAGGAAAGGTTTGTCGCTTAGACGTCGCCATTGCTATGACGAAAGGAATCAGGTGTGTGCCCGACGCGTGAAGGCAACCCATTCAAGCTTGAGAATGTAAAATGATGAGCGTAGAAGTGCTCTTTGGCGCAAGGGATATATATACTCGCATTTTCGTCTTGTTACGGACACTGCCACTTTTCCCTTCTGTGCACGACACATCCGCCTTATGTGCACGACATTGCTGCCTTACGTACACGACATTTCTGCCTTATGTGCATAACACTTATCTAAGAGAACAGGCATTATTCGTTGTACATAAGAAACTTTTTCTGTAGA